>JAYJMJ010044664.1:0-21102 GCA_036873875.1 Laminaria ephemera | reverse complement strand
CGCATTGTTTACCGGCGCTGCATGGGGAAAACCAATGTGGGGCACTTGGTGGGTATGGGATGCTCGTCTTACATCAGAACTTGTATTGCTGTTCTTATACTTAGGCGTTATTGCAATAAACAATGCCTTCGATGACAAACAAATGGCAGGTAAAGCGGCGTCGATTATCGCCATAGTTGGGGTGATAAACTTACCTATTATTAAATACTCTGTGGAATGGTGGAATACTCTGCACCAAGGCGCAACAGTAAGTAAATTGGGTAAGCCAGCGATGAGTTTAGAAATGTTCTGGCCTTTTGTTGTCTGTTTTCTTGGTTTTGCCTTTTTAGTTGCAACGGTGACCTGTATTCGATTTAAAACAGAAATTTTATTACGTAACTCGAGTCGCCCTTGGGTTAGAGCCTTAGTTAGTAAAAGTGAGGTGTAGACATGCAATTTGACTCTTTTGTAGCATTTTTAGATATGGGCGGTTATGCATTTTTCGTGTGGTTATCATACGGTGTAAGTGCATTTTTGTTAGCAGCGTTAATTTTTACGAGTTTAAATAATCATAAAAAAGTAAAAGTAGGCTCAGAGCAAGGAAAATCATTTAATAATTTTGAAATTTTTTCTAAATTATTAATAGTCAATATTTCAATAATTATATAAATATCTTCATTATTATTGATGAAGTTTTCCATTCATTTTATTACATCTTCCTCAAAACCTTCTACATCTATTAGAAAAAATTTTATATTTTGTTTATTTAAGTTTAATTCATCAAATTTATTAATATCAATAGTGATTGTATTATGATTTGATTTTGATACTACTTTATTTTGACTTTCAGCATTTTTATTAATTTCAAAATGCATTTGTGATTCACTATTTCATAATCACATATTAAATATGTTTATATTATTTTTTTTAGAAAGTTCTATATTTGCCGATAAATATTTAAATGTTTTAGGTGTAGGTTCAAACGCATAAATATTTTGAAAATTATTCGAATACTGAATAGAATATCTTCATAAATGTGCTCAGATATTAACCATATCGACAGAGGAATATTTATCATTTAAAATTCATATAACTTCATTAATTTTAGATTGAAGTGAATATTCAAAATATTTATTACTAATTAAAATTGAATCCAAGGTCTCACATATATATGTTCAATGCTCAGATTTAATTATTTGAGGTATAAATATAACTTTTTTTCTAAAGAATAAGTTCATAATTAATTTTATAAAATTAGAAAAATTTAATTTTACAAAATAATCCAACCATTTTAATAGACTAATTTTAAGATTTATCATTGTTTAAGTTTTTTAATATATATTTTCTCCATAGATATGATATTTGTTTATATATTCAAATTTTTTTTGTTAATTTGATACTAAAATTAATTATTTTTATAAGAATTCTTTTTCTAATATAATATATTTCATTAATAATATTATCAATATTAGAGTTAGTTATATCTTTGACTAAGAATTCATTTATTTTTTTAACATGTCATATATCTTTGTCTCTTAATCAAAATGACTTCACTATTCCTAATTGTTTTAATGTAATAAATTTTAAGCCCCTAAAATAAAAATAATGATTATTTATTATATCAGAATTTGATATATTTACTCAGTAATCATAGTCTAATAAATCTATATCAGGAGTTATTTTTAAGATTCAACTACCATTATTAGTAGATTTAATTATATCAATATCGCTGGTTTTATCTAGATTAAATATTTCCAGAGGTCATGATCATACAATACATAATTCATCAACATTTAATTCATTATTTATAATATATTTTTTTAAGTCAATTAATCTACTATTAAAAATTTTTCTAGATTGAAATCTTCTTTTTTTTAAGTATTCGTATGAATTATAATTAAATAAAATTTTTGAAAGGTATTTTGCTTCTTTCAAATTATCAGATGAATGAAATGTATTATATAGGTTTTTGTTATTATATTCTAAATCAGTAAAGTTAATTAATTTATTTCTTAGATTTTTTTTTAATTTAAAAGTTTCATTATTAGGATTATTTAAAACATAAATATTAATATTATTTCAATATTTTTTTAATAATTCTCATTTTTCAAAAAATGACAATCAAAGATCAACTTCATTTTTATCAAAAGAATAAATATCATTTATTAATTCATTTAAATTTTCATTAAAATCCAAATCTAAATTTCCAATTAAGTTAAAATTTGAGTTAAATATATCTGTAACTTTTTCTATCTCTTTATTTAATGTAGGCCATACAATAATGATTGAATAATCAAGGTGGTTTATAGCACAATTCATAATTTCCATTAATTCTTTTGTCGTAAATCTATTTAATTTAAACCAATTAAAGTCCCATATTATTTCTTCATTTATAACGTATTTAAAAATAGGTTTTATTCAAAAAAATATGCAACAAGCTAGCCTATGAGCTCAATTTATTATTTCTCAATTAGAAGTTATTGGAATAGGGTGGTTATGATTAAATCAATTACTTTTTATACTGAGGATTAACTTTTGAAATGATTCTTCAAAATCATCAATATTTATTTTATTGTCTTCTAATCATCAATTAAATAACTTAATATGTTTCCTATATATTTTTTTATATTGTTCAAAATTTCTTTTTTCAATAAAGCTTTTTATATACAATATTTTCACAAATATATCTATTCTCTTGTATAATTTTAAATCATGTATGTACATATTTTTATCATTAATATTATTTTTGCTTTATTTTTTTAAATTCTGAAATAAATCCTTTAAATGTAGAAATATTTGCTGCTACAAATATTCATGTCCAAAGGAAAAAACTCAGTGCTAAATATATCAAGGATTGGAATCTTGTTATATTTTCAAAGAAAGGAATTATGAAGTAATAAAATCATATTCAAGAAACTGACATGAGCAAAATATTTTTCAAAATATTTTTGTATTGAAATTTAATTCTATAATTTTTTCAAAGATAATATTCTGAAAGATAAAAAATCAATACCCAACCAAAACCGGTAGCTAAAGCGGCTCAGTAAACTCATAATAAATTTATCAGTAATATATTCATTATGACATTAAATAATATAGCAATCAGAATTATTTTTACTCTGTCTTTTACTTGTCAAATACCAGCTAAAATATTAAAATTTATTTGAAGCAAGAAATTGAAAATTAATAGTAAAATAGAGTATTGTAAAATATTTCATGATTCTATAAATTTTTCTCAAAATAATGTATAGGCTAAAACTTGTGCAAATACAAAAAAGAAAATATTAAACATGATTCAGATTGCTATAAAATTTTTTGTAAAAATATTTTTTAAGAGTTGTATTTTGGTGATATCTCATTTTCAATGTAGCTCTGAAATAACAGGAAATAAAAAAGCAAATACTGGACCAATAAGCATAAAAGGAATAGTTATTATAGATAAATAATTAGTATAATATCAGGCTTCTGTGGTTCCTAATAAGTAGATAATCATTTGCATATCTATTTGTCATAACAGTACAGCTGAAGAGGTTCAGGCTACGACTAATAATGCATACTTAATTATTGGTATAATAAAAGATTTTTCTTTTAACAAGACAATACCGTATAGATATTTTGAATAATATTTTTTAATAAAAATAATAAGTGCAAAAACTATTCAAATATATAATCAAACCAGCCATGAATAACTATACTCTAATAAACTTCATCAGTTTCATAATAATATAAATATTACACTTCACATGATAAAAATCATTCTGAGAAACTCACTTCATTTATGTGCTAATGTATCTTGCACTGCGAGAAAAAACTGACTGAGTGTTTGAAAAACATTTATTCATAAAAAGAAAAATGCAAATACTTGAAGTGTCTCTTTGGCTGCTATGGTTTTGAAATAATTTTCTGCAATAAATGTTGATCAAAAATAAAATATTACTAAAACAATCAAAGACGTAATTATTTGAATAAAAAATGCAAAAAATAAAAGAGTTTTTACTTTATCATATCTTTTTTCTGAAACAAATTGTGGGAGGTAGTGTTTTAAACTTTCACTCATTCATAAATCATTATATGCAGATATCATAGTAATGAGACTAATAATACCATATAAAATACCAACCTCTGAAACTGTAAGTTCTCATGAAATAATGATTTTGATGATATATCAAATCGGAGCAATAATAAAGCTAAAAAGATATAACCAAAAACCTTTTTTTAAAAATTTTTCAGCTAATGAATTATGTTGATCAATCATGCGAAATTAGGTATGAGAATAATATTTTCTTTACTATACAAAAAAATATAAAAACTACAATGAGTTTTTAACATCAAATACCTAAAAAGATTGCGACTTAGTATATATTATGTACACTGAAAAAAATATATTTTAAATTTATACTATATGTGAGGATATTTAGCTAAAATTTTGTTACTATTAATATTTAGTTTGTTTGTGATTTATCAATATTATTTTCAATATAATCATATTGAAAATTTTAATTGATATTTTATATATTTATTAATTGTTTGATGTATATATGCAATATACAAATATTTTCAAATATCAGATAATTCTAATAATAAAGTAGAATATAGTTTACCTACTATTATATGATTTTTCTGAATTCATTTATTTGTGTTATCAGGTATGTTTTTTGTATATCAAGATATGAGCTTCTTTATGTGACTTGTATTATTCTTTAAAATAATATGATTTCTCATACTTCCATTTATTTTTATATTCATAAGTATTTCTATCTGAAAAACAGTCTTAGAATATATTGACGGTTTTCAAGAAGAAAGTGAGACATTTAAAAATATAATAAGTGTAGTATTCTGATTTTTCCTCGTTTTAACTACTATTATTATAGTGTGAATGATTGGTTTTTATAATATATATAGTATCATAATTATATTAGTTTGATATTGAGCTCTATCGTGGAAAATGTGTAATAACTATATTGATTATTTTTTCAATTATAAATGTAGCTTTTCTAAATCAGAAGGGTATTGAATTAAGTTATTATCGACAGAATTTTTATTTATATTGTCTACTTTACTCATTTCAGTAAATCTTATAAGCGCATTTAGACCATTTCCTATTGGTTGGGATGATTTATGAGCTTATATGAATTACGCACAACTTCTCGCTGAATCATGAACGATATTTAATGTTGCAGCTATGTTCTCTTGGGAGGCTTTTACAGGTATTTGATATATATTTAATTCACCAACTCAAGCATTTTTCCTCAATAATGTTTGATGAATATTATCATTTGTATTGTTAATAGCTATTTTTTGAGACTTATTGAAGTCAAAAACTAAAAAATTCTTTGTCAATATACCATTACTCTTGTCTACTATATTTATTGCTATGCCTATGTTCATATTTGAACAAGCAAAAGATATGAAACTGGATCCAGGATTATTTTTTGTAAGTATCACGGCTTTATATTTAATTATTAAATTATTATTAAATTCGAAAGAAAATAGTTTTAAAAATAAAATATTATCATTTTTCTGAAATAAAAATACAACTATTGGTTCAAAGTATATATATTATATAGTTATTTGAATTATATTAGGTTTTTCATTTAGTATTAAATTCACTTCATTATTATTAATATCAGGAATATTTGCACTAGTATTTTATGCGAGATTAGGATTATCTGGTTTACTATGATACTTAGGAATATTCTTTGCAATATTTACAAAATTTGGATTATGGAAAATGATGAATGTTTCTTATCCAAATAATGATATAGCATTTGTAAATAATTTTTCATTAATATCTGCAGTTATCTGAGTTATATTTATTGTTTATGCATTAATAATTAATAAAGAAAAAATAAAAGGTTTTTTCATAAAAATAATATCTATTTTATTATGAATTATAGTTGCATTATTACCGTGGTTTGTATTTAATTATTCAAATTCAGACACTCTAAATATACAAGCATTCTTATCTGGTAAATCCGAAAGATTAGAAATTGATTATTCAAGTCTTTATAATCAAGATGAATTAGAATTAAAAATCGAAAAACAAAAAGAATATACTTTAACTTCTTCAGGAACAACAGGTAATGAAGACTGGGGGAGGTATTTTGGATATGAAGAGGGTATTAATAACTATGTAAAACTTCCATGGAATCTTTCTATGCAAGCAAATCAAAGAGGTGAATTTACTGATATTACATATATATATTTAGCACTACTCCCATTAATATTATTATTTTTACCGTTTAGGAAAAAATATTTATCATTAGGTATAATTTGTATATTTAGTATAGCATTAGCTTTATTTGTATTTTGACCAACCAATATATATCTCACTGATTTATTATCAAAATATAATTTACCAGGTTGATACTCAATATTATTCTTAGGTTTTTTACTCCCATTATTATATTTACTATTCTCAGTAAATGATTCTGGTAAATGAAAATTATTTAAATATATATCAGTATTTACATTCTTTTATACATTCCTATGGACTATAGCAGCTTACTGAGTTGTTTGGTATTGAATAGTTATGTATTTCAGTTTCTTATTAATCATTTGAATTGGTCTATATTATATCAATTGATATGATGATAAAACTGAAGAAAAAGAAAAACAAATAAAATTATTATGATCAATAGTAGTATTTGTTATTATTGCTGTATATTTCTTTGCTTCGAGTTTCCCACATGCATTCATTAACTTGAAACAAGCATCTTATAAAGAATTTAAAGCATGAACTATTCAGTCTATTGAGTCACCTTATAGATATCATGGAGATTATTTAAAAATTGTTTATGAACTCAATATAGAGCATAGTAAAAAAACTGAATTTATAAAATCTGTGCTAACTGATGAAACCTTTAAATTAATAGAAACTATTAATGAAACAAATAAAAATACTAATAATTTTAATAGTATAAGACTAGATGATATTAATAATCTTCAAGTAAATTTAAGATCTTTGAGACAGAATAAAAATTTACGTAAATATCATAAAGGTATAAGTATTTCATTAAATAATCTATATAAATGAATTACACATCCAACTGAAGAATTTAAGAATACAAAAAGCATATATAGAATTTGAACATTTTTAAAATACTATATTTCAGAAAATAATAAAAGATTATTTGAAGATGCTTTAGTTACTCAATTTGAAACTTATATTAAGTGAGAAACTCCAGATGATTCGATTGAAAATATGAAAAAATTGTGATTAAATTATTTCTTAGTAGATCTCAATGCGGCTACTATTGATAATGATCCAAGAAAAAATCTCACAAAGAGATATGAATGACTATTAGAAACTTTTACTTCAGATAAATTAGAATTTATTTCTTCTGATAGTATATGTTTAAGATTAGCAAGAGAGTGATATATAAAATCAAATAAATCTGAGGACGAATTAAATAAATATATTACAATTGCTTGAGTAAACTACAATTCTTATGATAAAGATTGAAATATAATAAAAAAACAAGAAAAACAAGTTATCTGTTACAATGAAATATTAACCTTAATACAAACAGGGAAAGTTAATAAAGCAGATTTTTCTTACTTACTTCCAATTCAAAATTATATTATTGAACATCCTGAATTACATTGAGATATAAATGAAATTTATAAATTTTTAAGTAAATCAGTACCACATGGTTATAAAGTATTATTTAGAATTAAAGATTAAAACAAAAAAAAGAGAAGTAATATTACTTCTCTTTTTTTTGTTTTTTTATAATAGATGATTTAAATTTATTTTCTTTATAAGGTTTAATACGTTTTACAAAAATATTTAAATTTTCACTTTTAATATAATCCTCTAATTTTTCAGTAAATCATACTTGATCATATCAAAGACATATAACTTTGGGCATATATAATTTAATCCATATGAGTGGATTTTCTTCATTTCATGGACTAACTATATCAGCTATTTTTAAATCCTTTACATCCTGTAATCTACGAGTAATTGTATTTGAAGATTTATGTTTTTTAAATTTTTCTACATTTTTATCTGTTGCTACTATCGTAACCAATCTATCTCAATAAAATTTAGATTTTTTAAGAAAATATTCATGTCATGGATGGATTACATCAAATGTTCAAAATGTTAAAACATAATCTTTAAGATTTTTAATAGTGATTATATCTATCTTTATTTGTTGTTTTAACTCAGTTTCAGAGGTGAATTGTTTATTAGATCTAATTTTATCAAAAATAATAATTTTTATTTTTTTTCAATATATATCTTGGTTGAAGTTGAAAATATGAACTTCAAATACTCATTTTTTTTCTAAATAAGTTGCAGCTCAATGATAAAGTTTTTTCTCTAATACTATATTTACTTTATAAACTCAGTCATCTATTATTCATTGCTCAATAGCAATATTAGCTGTTGGAAATCCAAGGATGCGTCAGAGTTTATTTCAATGTATAACTTCTCCTTTAATAATTTTTACCATATTTTATTGGTTATATGCAACAAGTGTGTTTAATCATGATAAAGCATAGACTGGTTTTAATCTTTCATGAACTTGTTTTTCAGAGAAACAAGTTAAAACTCAATTCATTATTGGTGTAGAGCAAACCGTTGTTAGATTCATGATTCATCTAGCACTTTCTCAGCAAACATAGTCAAAATGAGGTGTATCTCATTTAATAACTACTCATAAACAAATAATTAAATCAGTATTTTTTCTGTCAATTAATTGCTTTGCCATTCCTGGGATTTCATATGCTCCAGGAACTTGATAAGTATGAATATTAGTAAATCATTCTTGAATTAAAAATTCTTTATTTAATTCTTCTAATTTATCAGTAAAATTTTTATTAAATTGTGCTGTTATTATAGCTATTGATATATTTTTATCAAGCTTTGAATAATCTTCTTTTTGGAGAGTATAGTGAGACATTTGTTTTAAGTTATTGTATATTTATTTTTTATAATATATTTTTACCTTATTTTAAACTTAAATTTAAAATATTAAATATATTATTTTTTTGCATGTATTTTATTGATATATTTTCAAATCATATCAAATTCTAAGTTTACATTATCTCAAATTTTTAATAATCATAGATTGGTAACTTCTTGAGTATGAGGAATAATAGAAACTGATAGAAAATCTTCTCAATTTGCACAAATAGTTAAACTGACTCAATTGATAGTAATACTTCATTTATCAATAATATTGTTTTCGTATTTATTTGAAAAACTTACAAATATTTCTATAGAATCATCACTATTTTTAATAATTTTAGTTACTTTTCATAATGTATCTACATGTCATGTAACAAAATGTCAGTTTACTGCGTCATTGAGTTTTAAACTTCTTTCTACATTAAAATAATCTCAAATATTTTTCTGAGAAAAATTTGTAAGCCTCAGAGATTCTTCCATTGTAAAGAATGAATATGTTTCTTTATTAAATTCAGTAATAGTCATACAAGTTCCATCATGAGCTATACTTTCTCAAATTTCAAGATCTTCTGTAAAGTTATTTTCTATTGTAAAGTTTCATTTATCAACTGATATGATTTTTGATTTAGCTTGAATTATTCCAGAAAACATAAATATAATAGTCACTATATAAAATATAGTGACTATTATATTTAAAAATAGAAGAATTTAAAATTATTTTTCATCTTTATCAAAACCAAAAGTAAGTTGAGGATGTTTGAAAACAGATTTTAATTTATTAGATATATTATCTGTGATATTATTAATTTTTCTATATTCAAGTATTTTTCCAGCTTTGAATAATTCTATTTCTATAAGTTTCCATAAATGAGGAAAAAATTGTAGAGCTATATCTTTATAATATGTATAAGTTTCGTCTATTTTTCTTTCGATTTTTTTTGTTGGACAATTTCACAAGGTTGTTATTCAATGTAATCTATCAATAAGTTTACACTCTAATGCATTCATTATATTTGTTTGCATTTCTTCTAGTGTCATATTAAATCAATGATTTATATTAATTCTACTTGCGTGATTCAAAAATCATTCAATTGTTTGCATGTTTTCAGAATAAGCTATATTTCTTATTAGTTTATATGTTTCTGATAATGTATTATAATCTTGATAAGCTTTTTTTTCTCACTCTGTTATATTTTTATTCCTTATTAATTTATCATTAAAATTATCACTTATATTTCATTTTGTATTTAGTATTCATGATTTTCTTATAGTATCTAATATTTTTCTATCCTCACTTGTATTAATAAAATCTACAAAGGGATCTTTTGTCATGAGTGCTACACTAAAAACTACATTGTCATTATTGTGTGTTTCTTTCATTCAATTTACAGTAATATCTGTATCTTCAATCGTATCGTGTTCTAATAAGATTAATACTTTTTCAAATGTTAAGTTTTTAGAATATTTAAGGTATAGTTCTACCACCTCTATTTGATGAATAAAAGCGTCTTCTCAATTATCTCTTTCTCTTCATGAAAATTTTCTTCTGACGTCAGAAAAAGTACCTCAAAAAATATCAATTTTATTCCTTAATTCTCAAAAAGTAATTTCTTCATCTTGCAATAAAGGGACAAGTATTTTTTGATGGACTTGTTCTATAAGGTTCTGCTTATGTGTCTCAATTTCTAAACTCCGTTGATTTATAGAATTCAAAATAAAAATATTAGCATATAATAATTTATATTATAATACTTATTTAATATAAATCAATACCTAGTTAGATTAATAAAAAATAGAGTATACTCTATTTTTTATTAATCATTCTTCAGTCTTTATATTCATCCCAAAATTTTTCTCTAAATTCTTCAAATTTATTTTCTAAAACTGCTGTTCTTGCTTTTTTAGTTAACTGAATAAGGAAGTATAAATTATGATATGAAATCATTTGCATTCATAACATTTCTTGCTCTTTTATGAGATGTCTGATATATCATTTTGTAAAATTACTACAAATCTTACAACTACATTTTGAATCAATAGGATTTTTATCTAATTTGAATTTATGATTTGTTAATTTAATATTACCAGTATGAGTAAATGCCATTCAATGTCTACCTAAACGCGTAGGTAATACACAATCAAACATATCAATTCAACGAGCTATACCTTCAATTAAGTCTTCAGGAGTTCCTACTCACATGAGGTATCTTGGTTTATTTTTCGGAAGTTTAGTTTTTAAAATATCAAGAATTCTATACATATCTTCTTTAGATTCTCAAACTGATAAACCTCAAATTGCTATTCAATGTGTATCTAGACTTGAAATATATTCAGCTGATTGCGTTCTTAAATCTTCATAAGTAACTCATTGAACAATAGGGAAGAGAGCTTGCTCATGTCTACCATCTAATAATCTAATTTTATTATTTTTTTCTACTTGATCGAGACTTCTTTTAGCCCATCTATGAGTTCTATCCATAGCTGCTTTAGCATAATTCCAATCAGATGTACCAGGAGCACATTCATCAAAAGCCATAATAATATCTGCTCAAATATTTGATTGAATATCCATAACTTTTTCTGGTGTAAACATATGTTTCGAACCATCAATAAAACTTCTAAATTCTACTCAATTTTCCGTTATTTTTACTAGTGACTCTCACTCTCTAGTTTGTCATAATGAAAATACTTGAAATCAACCACTATCAGTAAGAATAGGTTTATGATAATTCATCATTTTATGTGTTCATCAAAAATGAGCAACTATATCGTCACCAGGCCTTAAATATAAATGATAGGTATTATTTAATATAATTTGAGCTCACATCTCATCGAGATCTTCATTTGTGATTCATTTTACAGTTGCTTTTGTTCCAACGGGCATAAATATAGGAGTTTCTATTTTCCCATGGGGAGTTTCAAAAGTTCCAGCTCTCGCAAATCAGTCTGTATTATGTAATTCAAAATTGAACATGAATAATTGGTTAATTTTATTTATAAATCTGCGAGGATTGTATGATTTTTTTAGAAAAAATCAATCAAAAAAATAAAAGGTACCGGTACTATTATTTGGTACTGGTACTTTTTCTTTTGAATAAAAAAATGAAGAAATTATATTTCTTCATTTTCAAGTTCTTGTACCATTTTTTCAAGTTCTGTTTGATTGATTGCTTTTTGGGAATTTCTTTCTGTTTTTTGAGTTTTTGTAAAAAATTTATGTTCAGCTAAAAAATCTATAACTCAATGTTTCCAGTCTGGGTCTAATAATTTAATATTTTTAATAGTTTCTCTTTCTCTATGAATATTTTCCATTTTATCAAAGAAATCTTCTCTACCAAAATTATCTAAATCTGAATCAATAATTATTTGTTCATAAATATTTTTAGGATTTTTATAACTTGGAGCTGTTGCTAAAATTATTTCTTCGATTAGTTTGATTTTATCTCTATCATATAACATGCTTTTTAGATAATTTTGTGCAATTTTTGCTCAAATTGGTTCGTTATCATCATATTGAATTATAAATCATGTATCATGAAATAAACCAGCTAATGCTAATACTTCAATATCATCATCATTCAATCATTCTTCTCTTGCTAAATAAACAGCCCTTTCCATTACTTCTAGTGCATGAGAATATTGGTGGTAATAATGTTGTTCTAAAGGTACGAGTAATTGGTTTACGTACTCTTTTGCCCTGCTTATAACTTTATTATCTAAATTCATGATATTAATTATTAATAATTTTTATAATATCATTATACGCTATTAAAATACTTAATGCAATTAATAGAACAAAAAATCAAAAATGAATAATATTTTCTATCCCAGCATTAATTGCAGATCTTCAAAATATTTTTTTTATTAATCAATTAAGAGTAATAAATATAAATCTTCAACCATCAAGTGCTGGAATTGGTAGTAAATTAAATACTCATAAATTTATACTTATTACAGCTGTGATAATAAATAAAAATTTTACTCATGCTGATAAAGAATTTGTAATAAAATCTACGATTCCAATAGGACCACTTACTTGCCTAATAGCTTCAGTTCTTTCTTGTGGAGTCGCGGGATTAAATATTTTTTTAACTAACATTCAAATTCATTTAAATGTTAGAAGGGATTGATTATATGTTTCATAGAAACCATATTTAATTGAATCTATAAATCAGTATTTATATTCAAAATCTTTGTTTATTTCTATATTTTCTCAAATATATACTCAGATTTTTGCATCATCTGATATTGTAATAATATGAGATTTTCATTCTATTTTTGAATATTCTGGATTTGAGTTTGTAGTGAAAAATCATAGATTTTTTCCAGCATGTTTTTCAAGAATATTTACTAAATAATTATAGTCATTGAGAATATATGATTTAGGATTTTCTCATCATTCACAAAGTCAGTTATTATCCATTAGAGTATCACAAGCTTGTACTTGAATTAATAGATCTCATTGATTAATTCACGCTTGTTGAGCTATACTTCATTCAATAGGATTTAAAACTAATCAAGGATTTACTTTTAGTAAACCTATATCAAGAGCTTGTTCATAATTTGGAATTAATTTTACTGGTAGTTGAGTATCAATTTTAGTATTTACTCAAATTGGTTTCACTCAGATTATAAATAATACTGAAAATATTAATCATGCTATTATAAAGTTCATAACTACTCATGCCAGAATAATTATAGCTTGTTGCCAAGTTGGTTTATTAGCTAGATTATAGTCTGCACTATTTTCTTGTAATAATTTTAATATTTGATGCTTATGTGTTTCTCAAACTTGATTTCATTGTTTATCAAAAATAGCCTTATCTGACAATAAATCTGATTCTAAATCTTTATTATTATATAATTTCTTATCTGAATTATATACATGAAATGTATTTGGAGTTTCTCAAGTTATTTTAACAAAACCTCAAAGTGGTAGCCAATTCAAAGTGAATTTTGTTCCATGTTTATCTGTAAATAGCTCACGAGCTTTTGGTGGAATTCATAAACCAAATTCTTCAACTTTAACTCAGAAAAAACGAGCTGCTGAAAAATGTCCTAATTCATGAAGAATAACTATTACTGAAAAAATAAATATAGCGACAAATATACCAATAATTATCATAATTTTTTATATTAAAATACATTAAATACATTCTATGAAAATAGAGTTCTTTGTAAAATTTTTTGATAAGATTATTTTTTTGCAAAAGTATTGAAAAACTGCTATAATAAAAGAAATAATTTTTAAATGAAGTGTATGAATACTAATACATGAGGAAATACAGCACCAGAAAGTAATGAAAATATAAAGAAAGACACTTGAAATACATTATCACAATTGTATAAAGATTTTTCTGAACATATAGTAAAAGACTTGAGCCCAGAAGATACAAATAAAGAAATTGAAAATTTTATTACAGCAGATTCATTAAGTAGTAGTCAACTTAAATATCTTGAAGTTTTTAAATGAAAATATGAAAAATATGATGGAATAAAAGTTAAAGAAATTGAATTACCTTGATTAAAACGTGAATTAAGGAGTCAATTTTTAAAAAGAAAATGATTATTTCAATCTGTAAAAAAACAAATACTTAAAAAATACAACATAACATCTAATCAATACTCTGATTTTAATATAGAGGGCTTTATTAAATCAAAAAATTTAAATGAATTAACTGAAATATATAGTACATCACAAAAAATGGATAAATTTATATCTAATTTTTGTGAGAATAAAAAAATTAAAGTCTTTGAAAAAAAGTCTGTGAAAAATATTTTTAAAGATATATCTTTAAAAGAAAGATATAAAGATAAAATGAAAGATTTATCTGAAGAGGATATTACTGAAATTAGTCAATCAATGACATATTTAAAACAAAATATAGGTCAAACTGATTTTTGATTACAATTTTCCCTTCATATTGATACTCTTTTATCTAAAAAAATATTAAATTATACTGAAGTATCTGATATAATTAAGGAATTTATACCATTTATTTCACTTGCAGATGCGTTAAAAATAAACTCAAATTTAGATGATAAAGCTATAAAAAAAGCTCAACTTAATAGCTTAAATGATTTAAATTTTGATTCATTGAATTCTGATACACAGGATAAAATTATCAAAGAGATAAATGATAAAGATATTTCAATACCTGTAGAATATTTATTTTCAACTGATAAAGCAATTGTAAAAGAATTAGTTGATAAGTTAATAAATGAGAGTTTTTTAATAAAAATTTGAGACGCAATTCAAGAAGAACTATCAGATTTTGAAAATATTTGAGGACCTCAAAATTATAATTCATTTATTAAATGATTAAAAGATCAAAAAACTAATGTTATTAATCCTGAAAAATTTATAACTGGAAATTATATTGTACTAAAAACAACTACAAAGAATCAATGATCTGATGAAAAAAAAGAAAAAAATAGCTACTTTAAGATTCTTTCTGATGGTAGTGATAAACCATTTGGTAATATTATCTTAGAATCCAAATGAGAAGAAAAATATTCATCAAGTAATAGTAAAAATGCTACATTCACATATAAAGATTGGATTGATTTTATTGAAAAATGAAATTCTGAAAAAAATATATTGGTTGATTCACATTGAATATATTCAGAAAAAGAATTTAAAGAAAAAATAAATAATTGAAATGTATTAGAAGATTTAGAAACTTCAGAATTTAAAAATCCTCCTTCAGACTTAGATGCTTATAAAAATAATAAAGAAAATGATAAAATAAAAGAGTTATTAAATAAAAAACCAGAATATTCTAAATTAAAAGATAAACAACTTAGAGAAAAAATATATGAAGTTTATCCTGATTTTGAAAATGAAATAGATAATGAAATTATCGATTGGAATAGAAATTATCTCATAACTAAATTGAAGGAAATTGATGATTCTTGAGATAAATTTTGATTTGAAAGATGAACTACTATATCATATGAAGATGGAAGTGAAACTATATATTTTACAGTAGAAAATGCCGAAAATTATAATATTTCTATTAAACATGATAATAAAAATTCTGAAAAAATGGATTATAATACTTTTTATAATGCTTTTAAAGACAAGCATGCAAAAAGAGTAAATAAAGTAAATAATTGTACAAAATTATTAGATAATATTTGAGAAATAGAATCTATTAAAGATAAATGGTCAGGTGTTGAAATATCAAATTCATGAAATTTTATTAAAAAAAATACATCGGATGATGAAGGCTCAGTTTTAGATTATGAATATATAGAGTGTGAATTACCATTATTTTGAGAATGTGATGTTATGAAAATTCATAACATATCTGATAATGGGGTAAAAGTATCATATTGAAAAAAAACAGGACATGAAAAATTAAAAGATAAAAAAGCTCAAGAAGAAAAAGAAGAAAGAGAAAAAAAAGAATGAAAAAAAATTTTATATAATATGTGATCAGATACTCAGACTATTCCATTGTGAGTATTTCAAGCATATTTAGAAAAAAAATGATGAATTCCAAAATCGTTTGAAGAAGAAAATTCTCCTGAAATTCATAATGACCCAGACTCTGTTAAAAGAGAAGGATCTTTTCTATCACGTTTTATGCAAAGATCTAGTATAAATGATTTAATTGCATGATGAAAATTAGTTATTGATTCTATAGAGTCAAAACTAAAAGAATGAACTGATGAGCAAGCTGCAAAAATGGTTTCAGATTTAAACTGGTTGCCAGATTCTATAAAAATTGATTTAGATATGAGAGTCGAGCAAGCAAGTAAAAAAAGAATGGATGAATTTAAAGATAGACTTTGAGGTATGGATTCATGAAAATCAACTGAAATGATTTCAAAAGTTCTCTTGAATAAAGATTCACCGGAATCTATGAAAGAAGCATCTATTATGTTTATGGCTGAAAAATATGGTACTCTATATGAAAAGAGTGCATTACATAAGTATAAATGATCATTTCTACGGTACGAAGCATTTGGTTGAAGAATATGAGACGAATTATATAGAAGAGTAGAAGCAGATTGTAAAAGTGATTGAGTTAATTTTACTGAACATGAATTAATGATTTGATTATTATGAAATCAATGTAAAGGTAGACTTAAACCTAAAAGAAGATCTAAATTACATAAAGAGTATAAAGCTGCAATGGCAAGATGAAAAAAAGATGAAAAAGAAAAATGAGCAAATGATTCAAATGAAAAAAGAACATTTGAATGAAGATTATATTGAGTTGCTTTAAATGAATTAAAAGATTGAGCATATTTAAATGCTATATGAGCATTATGACCTGTTATCTGAAAAGGAGATGGTTGAAAGTTTGAAAGATTGGATATGATGCCTTTTGTTATGATGTCTTCATGAGATGCTTATACTTATGACCAAGATGTTTCTAATATGATTAAATGATCGTTTAGTCCTGCATGAATGGCATTACCTTCAACTTTTTTCTGTTCATCACCAGATTTGATTGATTTATATAATAATACATTATTAGAAGCAACTAAGATTTTAGAAGCTGATAATCCATGAAAATATAGCGATATGTTAAATATGGTTACAACATTATTATCATGAAATAAAGTTGTAAATAATGATGCACTAAAAACAAAAAAAATTGATCAAGCAATAGAATTATATAAAAAATATTGAGATGAAATTTCTCGTATTATGAATATGTTAAATACTCGCAAGAATGATGATGTTGCAAAATATGAAAAATTAATTTGGTTAGAAAAAGATAATAATAAAGTATTTAAGGATTATTTTAACTTATTTAACTCAGTTGCTGTTTGAGCAGAGTGTGATTTTTCTAAAGATGATGATACTATGGCAGATGCTTTTTATTCTAATGAACCATGAACATGATGATATACTTGAATGTGATCTAAAAAAGTATTTAGAGATACATTAGCAGAAAATACTAATGGAACATATAGAATGTCAAAAGCTTGACCACAAACTGAATGAGAATTAATAAACCAATTAGAAGCTTTCAAAAAAATAGATTATGATTATTGAAGTGCATCAGTAGATGAAATTAAAATTAGAAAAATTGCAGCAGTGACTGATTATTTACATTGATACTTTTATGCAATGAAATATCATCATAATATTGTTAAACATTTTCCTGATATAATTAAAACTAAAGTTCCTATGAAAATGTTATGAGTTAATCCAAAGGATTTTGAAAATTTAACGGCTATGGATTTTGAAAAAGATAAACCTGAAGCATTAGCAGTATCAAAAAAATATGCAAAAATATGGTTATGAATATGAAATATACAAAATGATGATAGTGATATTTTTGAAAATATACCTAGATCTGTAAGTGATATACTAGATTAATAAAAAAAATCCCATTCGGGATTTTTTTTATTTTAATTTTTATTTCTCCAGTTGGTTAAGACTGTAGTTAATTCTAACTTTTTATTTTCAGCTGATGATTGATCTTTCCATTGAACAAGGCTAGTGACTTGTATTTTTTGATGATCTGAATTTACAGCTCATCAAGTATATCAGTCATCTAAATATTGTATTTTTATTTCTCTAGTAAAAATAGGGAATAATGGATTTAACGGGTCAAAAAGAGTAGAGTTTTGAGTATAAAATCAATCAGTATCATATCATACTCAAAAATTAGTTCTATATGTTCAACTTGAATATAATCAACTAGTCTGTTGTGTTAATTTCCACCTATAGTCAACTGGATCTTTTGAAATTGAAAATGAACTATTGTTAGGGATATCATAAATAGTTGTATTACTATTGAGACAATCAGTATAATAATTTAAAGTATTCCAACAATTTTTATAATCTCAAGGCATGATTTTCCAGTTGGTGTCTCTGATATTTATCATAGCTTCTATTCATTCTTTTGCCATAGAAATTGCCTGAAGTTTATGTCCATTACTATCAGTTACTTGAACTGATTTTGTAAACATATCATAAGCAGAGGTTACAGCTAACATTACTATTAATAATACTACCATTGCTTCTACTATCGATGTTGCGATTATATTTTTTTTCATTGAAAATTTTTATATATCTAATTTCTTTAATTATAATAGGAAAAAATATTAATTTTACAACATATTTTTACTTTACAAATAGCAGTTTCTTTATACAATATCGCAGTAAAAATATAATTATATGAGAAAATAAAATATGAAATATTCAATTCATAATGAATCAAAAGTAAAAGAACTTTTAAAAGAAAATGGTTTTCCAACCTTTCGTTATAAACAAATAGCGAATGCTATATATAAAAACTATATTTCAGACTTTCATGAAATGGGAACAATTCCTAAGAAAATGAGAGAAGTTTTAGATGAAAACTTCACATTCAAAACTCTAGAAGTTGATACTCAAGTAACATCAGCCGATGGTCAAACAACTAAATTGTTATTTAAGACGTCAAAATGAGAATTTATTGAGGCTGTAATTATGAGACATAAATCATGAAGAAATACATTATGTATATCATGTCAAGTTGGTTGTCCAATGGCTTGTACTTTCTGTGCAACTGGTAAACTATGATTACTTAGAAATTTGGAAGCATCTGAAATTATTGAACAAGTTTATTTTGCTTGTGATTTATTAAATTCTGAGTGAGATTATTTGAGAAATATTGTATATATGGGAATGGGAGAACCTTTCTTAAATTATGATAATTTAAAAACTTCAATTGAATTCATAACTCATCAAGATAAAATAGCAATTGCAAATAGAAGAGTAACGGTTTCTACTTGTGGTATTGTTCCAGGGATAAATAAATTTACAAATGATTTTCCACAAACTTCATTAGCGATTTCTCTACATGCTCCTAACGATGAAGTGAGATCTTCAATTATGCCAGTAGATCATACTTATCCAGTTAAAAAATTAATGGAATCATTAGATAACTATACAGATAAAACAAATAAAAGAATTTTCTATGAATATATCATGATTAATGGTGTAAATGATCATATTAAATTAGCTGATGAATTAGGTCAATTATTGCAATGAAAATTAGCACATGTTAATTTTATTCCATATAATGCTTGAGAAGGTACAAGTTCAGATGGTTATACAACTACTCCTAGATTTGTAATTGAAAAATTTCAAAAAATTCTAGAAAAATACTGAGTTGTATCAACGATTCGTCATACAATGTGAGACGATATTGATGCTGCTTGTGGTCAATTAGCAAATAAAAAAGAAGGTGAAAGTCTTAGTTTAAAAGAAGAAAAATAATATTTTTCTTCTTTTTTATATAGTTCTTTCTTTTTCAAACGAAGTACCCGTAAGGTGGGATGGTTTCGAATTATAGGAAATAGTTTTTAATTTAAAATTTACTTTTTGAATATTTTCTTATAATTTGTGTATATTTATGCGAAAAAGCATAGTTTTTAATTTTTGTGTGTAATTTATGAAAAACTTAATATTTAGATTATTTTTTATAATCTTAGCTGGAGCTTTATTATTTTCTTATGTTTTTCCTCGGAAAAGTTATGGTATAGAAGTACCATATTCAGGAAATGATTATAAATTAGGTCTAGACCTTCAATGAGGAATAGAGTTAGATTATAAAGTTGATTTAACTGAAGCTGAAAAAGAAGAAGACTATAATGCAGAAAGAAAAAAAGCAATATTAGAAGGATTAAAATCTATTATTGATAAAAGAGTTGAATCTTTGAAAATTAATGACTCTGTAATAACTACTGCAAGTTATGCTGGAGAAGAACATATTATTGTTCAAATTCCTTTAAAAGGGAATTCTTCTTTTGAGAATAATGCAAATATAAAAAGAGCCAAAGAAGCTATTTGAAAAGTAGTTCAAATTGAATTTAAAGAGTTAAGAGATGAAATTACTGAAGATGACATAAAAGAAAGATTTGAAATAGCTAAAGTTATCTTAGAAGAAGTTAAAAAAGAATGAAATGATTTCTGGGTATCTGCTCAAAAATTTGAAATAACAAAAGAAAATGTTGAAATTTGAGAATCTGGATCAATTAAAAATATTTTCAAGGTAGATGAATTAAAATCTCATGAAATTATTGAAACAGATAATGGTTATTTAATTCTTTCTCAATTAAATAATGAAACATATAAATATATATTTGTTTCAAATACTCCATCTCAATGGAAACCAGCAGCTGATGCTCAATGAAGGATAGTAAATGATAAATACTTTGTTAACTCATCTGTACAATTTGATGAAGCG
>JAYJMJ010044561.1:0-21104 GCA_036873875.1 Laminaria ephemera | reverse complement strand
ACACAGCGACGATGATCTCGTGGAATTTTCCGAGCGTGTCCGATTCTCCTTCGTCGGCCAAGACCTTGAGGAGTTCGTCCGGGAGTCTCACAGGCCCGACCGACGTCCGGTTCGCCATCGCACGGATCGCTTCTTCTACTTCGTACCTAGATGAGACATCGTCCAGCGGCCTGCCCGGGGGCCACGCTTGAGCTTGGCCACAATGGTCGGGTCAAGGGTCGGCCACTTGGTGATTAGCAGTTTTTGAAACCACCTGACCCAACGCTCCAGGATGAGGGCATTGTCCCGCAGCAATCGTCCTTCCTCATCCTTGATGTACTGCGAGTTAAACGTCATCTTCCCTTCCACATCCATCCCCTTGAGATGTTTGTAGAAGCCGAACTGATCGCCTTCTCGAATACGCCGTTCAAGTTGGCTCACGTACTCTTCGAAGATCTTCTGTACAGCTTCCGCCCGTACGCGTTTACGCTGCTTGCTTGTTACCTTCAACGCTCGCCGTAAACTACGATCGTTTGGAGCAGAACGAAGTCGTTTCGTCGAGTGTTCCCTTGCCTGCCATCTCGCTAGTAACTCCGCTTTTGTCTTCTCGGTCCCACGCCACACCTTCGGTACTTTTTTGCGCCGAATAGGGGGCGATATATCCGCTGCAGTCGACAGCAGGGTCTCGGTTAACGCTGTGGTCATGTCATCAACGCTACGAGTAGCTGTAACATCAGTGAGAGGGGAGACGATCTTGGTTGCTATCGCTGTAGTGAGGTCCGCTCAGAGATCCGGGTCCCCCATTAACCTTGGTAAATCAATAGCCCGCCGGTCATTGCTGACTCTCCTCCGTCAGATTGGAGAAAATCGACCCAAGGGGCGAATATTTCATAAGACGAGGTTGTGCTCCGACTCAGCGTCTGCCTCGGGTGGGGTCCGCACAGCGATATTGCGTACCAGTCGTCTATTAGCTTCACGAGTCAGGATGTAATCGAGTCGTCGGTACTAAGCCTTCCCTCGGTTTGGGCTTTGAAACGTGTACGATATACCGCGAGAAGGGGTAGCATAACACGTGTTGAGGAGAGCAAGCGTGTTGAATGTTGCGTGGAGCAGTAACCGTTCCCCGTTCGCGTTCAGTCAGTCACGCTCGCATGCATCCAGCACCTTACGGTCCGTCCACCCGATCCCTCACATGCCCGCACAAGCATTCGCGTCCATCAAGACAAGGAGGTGGTCTCAACTGGGAACCCACTTCACCACGTCGTCAAGTGAATTCCAAAAACAGTCTTTCTCGCTGCTGCTCTTATCGAGAGTGGGAGCATAGCCTACAACACACGACACACCCTTGGATTTCCCTCCAAGTTGGATACGACCTTTCATCACTATACCACTGATGCACTCGACTGCGATGTCATCCTTGTCCATCCCTGCCACGATAGACTGACTCTCTAACAGATAGCCCTACCCCATGGTCCCCGTTCTTCTCGTGTTTGCGTCCCTCTGCTCCCGAGCAATACACAATGCTTCCCGCCGCGGTAAACGCACTTTGTCCATCACGCATCACCTGTTACAGTTCTATGACGTCACAATCTACATCTTCGCACGTCTTCTGGATCACCTCGGCGTGGCCTATGCCTTTCGTGGTTTGCAAGCGAGCGGGCGAACGTTGTACGTACCCGCGACGAGTTCCTCTGCTCTGGACCTAGCCCTCGCATCTGCGCGTAGTTTCTGAGCCGCCCTCCGATTCCCCTTACGTCTCCTCCTCTGTTTTCGAGCCTCGTGTTTTCTCCAGTCTACCCTTCGTTTTTCCCACACAGAGTACTTCCCCCGCCCCGTCATCCTTCGCCCAGCCCGGTTCTTGCCAAACTTCCCGTGTAAAGCAGGTAGCAGCGCCGACTGGCCACGTCCATCTCCTTTCTCACTTTGAAGCTTACTCACGCAAGTTCGAGCCTCTCTTGTCCGCTCGCTACGACCCCCACGCTTTCCGCGGCGGTGATACGACACTGCGTCAGCCGGCAAGACTGCCCCGTTGAAACAATCCTCAAGGAAACTTTCTGCAGTGTCGCTATCTATCACCGCCGGCTAGGCCATGTCCGAGCGCTAGTTGAGCGCGCGAGCAAGGTCGGCGCCACACTAAAAGAGGCTCTGGCACGTGTTAGGGGAGCCGCAGGCCGGAGCACCACCCCGGCCGTGGGGCAGACGAGCGGAGGTATATATACGCAGTGACGACTGGATGCGGGAAAATCGTGCAATGCATGCGTACGTTTTCTGTCATTACTGACGAACCACGGGCTAGACGTTCCGTGCTCACGTCACCTCAGATGCTGATGTTAGATACCCACTTGCTGCGGGCGAGTCGTGCTGAGCATCGTCGCCCGCTGTCACCTTCTGACGCTAAAAGCCAGCCTGCTTGGGCTTGTCGTAGAGGTCAGCAAACACAAAGCATTACTTGTGTTTACTCAGAATATTGATGGACGAAGAGCTCACGCAGGCTCCAGTGCTGACTTCGTACAGATCGGACGTTTCACACACATAGCTCTATATGCACACGTATTGTCTAGTACAATGAGATTCCTTGCAACCTGAAAAAGCCCTCAGATTTTGTTTTCTATTGAACACCAAATATTCGAAGAGTTCTCATGTTGTTCCTGTCTCTTCATATGAGACGGTTCGCACATACCACTGCAAATGTGTTCCCCAGCTTGTCCGGCTACTGCTTCTCCATGTTTTCCTCTCGCCCGCCTCTCCTTTACGTGTCGTGATAATACTCGTTCTCGAATATTTTTTTCTCTAACAAGCAGCAAGGGCGTTTCGAAACAAGGGTCTCTCTCGTACGCCCCCGGTTTTTACACTATCACACTCTCACACGCGCGTTTTTCGCACACAAGTTACACGAACTTTTGTATGATTTTTCGTCTGTCACGGGAATTTCTTTGTGGACGTTTCCTACCCACGCATCCAGGCTTTGTGCTGTCAAAGTATCCGTGAACACCACTTTTTAAGCTTTTGCCTTGGTACGGCTGTCACGTACGCCTCAGCTGGTGCGCTGTCACAACTTGGTAAGTTTCTCCCATCCTGCGCTATGTCACTGTTTTTACACACTATAGAAGGAGCTTCACATGTTCCATCTCCAGCTGTTTCAACTGTGAACGGTAAATTTCGCACGCAGTAGCAGTCTCCCACACGCGTTCACGTTTCACGTACTTTTGCTGTCTTTCCGGTCTCTCAAATAACGCTGTTTCTTATGACATGCGTTCTTCAGGAAGTTTCGCAGTAGGAGTCTATCAGACGCCCCTAACGTCCACGAGAGCTCGTCGGTTACTCACTATATCAATGAGTGATAACCTGCGTTGCTCCCGCTCGATCTCTAGCTCTTCTCCTCGGCAGAAATCACATCCATTTACAATTACGGGGGACCATAGTAATCTGGACCAAATATGGTTAGTAAAAACAGTGGAATATATAGAGTTTTGTGTTTATCGTGGGTCCTGATTACTATGGCCCTCCGTAAAAAGATATCGTACCACCTGCAGTATTGTGCCGTGAGCACAACCTTCGCATATACTGTACTCTCTCCAGCTGTCATAGCTATATTTTTCATGGGTTGCACAACTAGAGTTTGGCTTGCATATCTCATCGCAGGAATACATTATACACCTACTAAAGCCTGGAGATGTCGCATTTCGTTGCACTAGAGCCGATACTTCTTGCTCTGCGCAACGCCCGGTATATAGCCTCCTTTCAGTGACTGTTCGTTCTACGAATGAAAATATACGTGCTGGGGTCCATACTGATGTTGTTTCCGAGACCAAGGCACACGAAACAGACAAAGCTCTCTCCAAAATAAAATACTAAATAGCAAGTCAAATGACGGACGCACTGGCGAGAACAAACAGCACCAAAAACCAGCCGAACAAAGAAAAACCATGACAATATAACATGTCACAGAAATTGTCAACAACGGCGGTGAAAGAACGGGGAAGAGAATAAGGAACACACAAAACTGTACCTGCTTGAAGCGGCCGCGACTTCAATAGTACTTTCGCCATGCGGGTGGCTTTCAACAGGGGTGTTGGCGATAGCGGCGGTATTCTCGATCAGCATGAGGTGGCCAATGAAATGGTCAACGTCGTTCCCCCGAAAGCGTTTCACAGAGATCAAAACAGTGCCTCACGACCACCGAGTTGGTGACACATAGCTACGATAGAGGTGCGCCGTTTTTTCCTCTGAGGCTCCTCACTTGACGAGCTCTATACCTCACCCAAAAACTGATTTTGATTAAACTACAAGTGCAACCCGACGACTTAACCCATGGTCTAGGTATGCTAAAAAAACTTATTTCGAAACAATAATGCCATTCCGACGATTTTTGGTTAAGGAGCCCCGTCATTCAGAAAACAAATGAGTCAAAAAGTAATGTATCTATCGTAGCACGCGTCTGGTGAAAGCACCACACACAAGATGTTAAGACATGTCTCATGGGCCTGGGGCGGCGGCGTATGAGCAACGGAAACACGATGATGCTGTCGTTTAGCGGTGGATAGCCCGTTACTGCAGTTGCTGCCGTATTCGTTAATTGGTCGTGAGCGACGCGGGTTGTTGTTTTTCAAAACGCAATTCTACTCAGTCGCAAAGCACAACAGCAGTTTTCTTCCAAAGAGATCGAATTAGCGCCACAGCCGAGCGAGGTCGCTCGAACACTGCACACACGAAGACAACACAAGCCCTATCGGCTTGCTGCGGTAGCGAGGTGCTGAGCAGTAGGAGCAACATGCTGCCGAGGTTGAACACGGGGGGTGATATATACCAGGTTCGTTGTGGTGCTGTCTGCTGCTGCTGCCGAAAAGACTGCTGCGGTCGCACTGTGGCTGGGTTGATTGGCTGCACAACATGTGCAAGCGACGGTCTGTTCTGGGGTGTTCAAAGTATATTCGAACACAGACGCATCGCGAAGTTTTCTTTGGTTTTTGAAAAAATACTAAAAAGATACGGAAAGCGGAATAACTTTAAGACCAACTACATCAAAGATCTGGTCAAATTTGGGGGGAGGGGGGGGGGTCACAGGGGAAACCCTCTAATATAATAAGGAAGCAAGACACGAGGTCAACTCAAGCAAACAAAAATGGCAGGGCTAGCTGCCCAACTAAACGGATTTGTAGTAAAGACAGAATCATAGGAGAAAGGCAAAGTAAATACAATAACAAACGTATTCACGACAACACTGTCAGCGTACGTTCCGCCCGTGAGTTCTAACCGAACATGCCCATCCAAGAGGTCATCGCCCTTTCCTCTCCCCTTTACACCGTCAGCAGCAGAGCCAACACTGCTGGGTTGACCCACTAAGGAAAGAAGAAACAAAACAATTGGCGCCACTGTAATTACGCAATCGATGTATCATGGCACAAACGGACGTTCCAGCTGCTCCTTCCCGTACTCAGGCTAGACCTCTGCCACCCGAACTGCGTTGTCATTGTTACTCTCGTCCGTGACTTCGCTGTGGAACGGCCGCACGCTACAACATACAGCGGTATCAGTGCGGATGAAGAACCTTCCTCGTGAAGCCTGTCCTGCCAATTCCGCTACTCGCACTTGTCAAAATTCTCCACCGCCTTTGCCAGACGAAGCAAGCTCTTTTGTTCTAGTCCTCGAAACAACAAAACATCAGCACAAATCTCACATTCTTACCATGTCCTGCAGACAAGACAGCACCGTAGCTGCTTTATGCATCGTCTGAGACCATCTTCCATTCGTTCAGCGCGCCTTCAGTTGACGGTCCTAAGCCACATCACAGCCTCAACACCATCAAGTTGCCCAAGATACCATAACACAGTAATATCCTCCCCCTCGTCCCGCAAAGAAAATAACACGTTAACACAAATCGCAGGTTGCCACACACAGTACTTGCCTCTGCCAGCTGCGTCATTTCAAAGCATCCAATACTTAATGGGCTTATATGGCCGACATGCCTATATTAACTTGCGCTTTAATCGTCTTCAACAAGAAGGGAAAATTTAAGACCCAGCAAGACCCTCCCTTCCATCCACCGAGCAGATTAAACAACCAACCAAACATGCCCATCCCCGCCATATTCTGCAAGTAAGACCGTACTCGCCACTGCTAGGTACATCGCTTGACATGACCTCGCATTATTTCGATACTTCAACGTTCGACGTACGTACCTAAAGCACCTAACAATTTCACCATCTTCAACTCGACCAGAAACCGTCAAACGCAGCAAGCTCCCCCTTCCCACCCCCGGCCGAACGAAAACACCAACCCAGCTTACACCTCCCGCCACGTTCTGCACCCAAGGCAACGTCATACTCTCCCCTGGGACGTGCGTCGCTTGAGAAGATGTAGCATGCATTCATCGTTTATATGTACAGTCGACATGCCGAACGCAAATGACGGTCTCATCATCTTAAACTCCACTGAGAATGGGTAACAATACTTGTGGCCTCCTTACCGTCCATCGAAAACAAGACTCAACACGAATTACAAATTCTAAACTGATCACACAGATGTGCACTGATCAGCATGCAGAACGCCCGCAGTACGTCTAGGTTGGAGATGTCTACGCTAGATTATAACCGTTTCACAGCCTTGAACTGTACACACATACCACGAAAATAGATATGCAGCGAGATCCCTTTAATTCCGGAACAAAATCAGAACGTCAAAAGAAAATCACGCCACCCGTCATGTTCTGCATGTTGGGTACTATCACATCCGCCACTGGTATAGTGCATCGTCTCAGAGTATTAACCCCGCCCACAGCGCTTCTGCGTTGAACGAGCCAGCACCACATCACGAACTCAATGTAGTGCACTAGACAGCAAAATGCAAAACGCAGCACGAAGCACCCACCCATCCCCCTTATGAAAACAAAACATAGACACAAAACTGCCCTTCCTCGTAGTGTTGTTCAACCAAACCAATATACTGCTGCCAGCTGCTAAGTAGACTGCTTAACATTATATAACATATCGTTACAGCGTTTACATTTATGGTGTCCAGACGACATCACGGCCTCATCACCATGATCTCGACAGACAATGGAATAGCGTAGCAAGCTCTTCCGTCCCACCCCCCAGAAACCTCAAACCGTCAACACAAATGACACATCCCCGTCATCTTCTCCATCCATCGAAATTCCATATTCACCGCCACTACGTACGTGTGGGCATCGTTTCACACACTGTTCGTTGCATACTAAAGCCTTCGAACATCCGACATTCACAAACAACATGGCAGTCTCGTCGTCTTGAACTCGACAGGAAATTGCCAAACACAGAAGCCCCTGCCTTCCATCCCCCGCAGTAACCAAGCGTCGACGCGAACTGCACGTCACTATCTGCAAATATCTCAACACCACACTGACGACAGCTAGATGCATCGTTTGAGAGCATGCCGCATCCCGTAAGAGTATCCGCTTTTGGAGTCCCCGCGATACATCATGGCTTCATCGTGTTGAACTCCACCGTAGCTTGGTGGACACAGCAAGGTCCTCCTTCCAACCCTCGAGAAAACCAATGAATTTCACCACAAATTGCACATCTCCGTCGTATTCAGCAACCAACACCGAATACTCGGCAATGCTGAAAAGGGGCATTTATTTGAAGCGTGTCCCATACTTTGGTCATCTCCACATTGAATGTGTCACCAAGGGTACGGGACGCGGTGTGCGGTTTCTGTCACTAACGACTGTAGGGTTTTCGCGCGAGCGGCTCTGCCTCTCTCTCAGAAACGGAATTTCGATTTTTTTTATTGACGCGGGGAAGGAATGTATTTCATGGCGGCGATGCACATCGCAAACGTGCATATTTCCAAAGCGAAAATCACATGGGTAGCCGCGGTCGTGTCTTAACCGCAATAAATAGGGTTTAACCGACATTAAATGGACCGAAAATTAAGAAACGGACAAAGCGCCCCACAGTGTTCTCCCAATAAAAGTACTGAATATGTGGAAGCAAATCGACCCCCCCACGGTATTCTGCAGCCTAGGGAACGCGATGCTCGCCACTACCAGACCAATGGTTGCAGAGCATGTACAGTACGTTCAGAGCTTCAAACCTTCGACATGCTTAAAGGTCAAGCGCCTCGACGTCACCTGTTGTAAATAAACTAAAACGTCAACGCGGCGTGCACGCCCCCGCCATGTCCGGTAACCGAGGCAACATCAGGGTCGTCACTACTAAGTGCATCGGTTCGGAATGTGCAACATACGTTCAGTGCTTCAATACATGACGTGCCCAGACCACGTCACGGTTTGGGTGCCTTGGCCACGACAAGAAACTGCAAAAAACAGAAGGCCCTTCCCTCGAATCCTTTCGGAAACGCAGTCGTGACCACAAACATATACATCCCCGGCATGTGCTGCAATCAAGGAAGTACGACAGTCGCCAGTGCTAGATGAATCGGTTAACAGCATATATCGTGCTTTCAGCGCTTCAACAATAATCTGAATATCTAAATCACATCACCGTTTGATCATATTTAACTCCACCGGAAATTGCAAAATACAGCAAGCTCTCCCGTCCCATCCGCCGAACAAAAGAAAACGTGTCGACAGATCGTAAATCCCAGCCATGTTGTCCAAACAGTGAAACGCAGTGCTCGTCTTGCACGTGCAAGGTTTGAAATCATCTAGCATGCCATTAGCGCCTCTACGTTCGACGTGCGCAATGCACACAACGATTAGCCTGTTAAACGTGACCGGAAAGGCCACGAATAGAGCCTTGTCTCGACCCGTAGAAACTTTCAGTCCACAGCAGTCGTCAGTACTCACGCACTGAGAAAGGGGAAACAACCTGAAATGTGGAATAGCCCCCCCCCGTAGTTCCAGACAGGAGGATGTCAAGCGTGCGGACCTTTGCTAGACATTTCGGCTTCCCGCGTAACCTTCTCCGTGTATGATGCCTCGTTTGTCCTTTTCACCCATACTAGCCCGCCGTTGCCATTTGACACTCTAACAATTTGGGATTTCCAGCCCACGCAGACACAGTCTCCGCTCTGGGTAGACCCGCAGGCGGAACACTGCGAACGCAATCCGCAGCAAGTAGTCGACGGGCTTTCCATCGTCTGCATAAACTGGCATAATGCTGCATAACCATTCTTCTGCAGCCTCTTCTGTTGTTGTTGCCCGCCCCCTGCCGACTCGTTCGGCAGTGCCGCACCCTCGGCCAAACTAGAAACGGAGACGCTTGTCCCCGTAGAATCCAGAAATTCCAACGAAGCTGACTTTACCACCGCAGCCAGGAGATCATCAAGAGGGAGATCCACGTGTGAGACCGCTCCCACAGCTACGCGCAGAGCAAGCAATGACACCTGCCCAACCGATAAAGTAATAAGATACACCAGCCATGATGAATCAACGGTATCGGGTGTTCCAAGCGATACAGCTGCGGTAGAAACTTCGCGTTTAATTATAGGGATGTAAGGTATGAGGAATTGGCAATCTGTGTGCACAGGGGCAATTTAACCTCATAACTCACTGCGTTTGGCTAAAAACAGGTGATGAGCACGCCCCCCGCAAACGGCACACCCCACACCGCACATCTCACAATACACGCCACACACCACACACCATACACGACACATACACCACACTCTGCCTGGTGTATTTTTTGTTGATCATGAGTGAGGCAAGGGCTACTAACCCGAGAGACGGAAAGTGTTGGATCTACTGCGGCAAGCTCTGCTGTAAATACTTGGCAAGGAAGATATTCATGAGTATGTGACAATTATTACTCGAACGGAAAATGTGCCACACTACCGGTATGGCCCATACCAGGCCGTTGGTGGTATCAACCTCACCTGCAGTAGCGGAAGGCAGGCCTTAGTCCAGCCTGGGAGATCTTTGACCCTGTAGCCTTTCCCATCTGGCCCGCACTTCACTTCCGTCAAATCGTGCTCGCAGATGAAAACCATGCGAAACGCCCTACCCTCTTTGAATGCTTCGATCCACTTGTACCATGTCGCACGCTGCATCCCCTCGGCTGCTTGTGCACCAGCGGTCGCCTGCTGCCCAATCGAGCAAACTCTCTGAAATGAGCGTTTCGCTGGTGAGATCCTGGGCTTTACGTTGAGTTGGAGATCGATTTCGGGTTTGAGGATGACGAGACGAGGGTATTCGTTTGCTTCCTCGGCTGCGAGGTAGCATGCCTGCAGCACCTCGCTTGTAACTTGTGCCACTTTTGTGATGGTGGCACTCAACTGCTCCAAGCGGTTGTCGAGGTGCTTGCAAAGGCCGTTCAGGAGACTGCTCACGTCGACGCTAGTAGTGTCCTCAAACACCACCGAGCAGATGCCGGGGTAACCGTACACTTCGTCCTCAAACATCCTTTTCACTTCCTTCTTCAGGCTGCCGAGGACTTCCCGTACAAAAGGCTTAGTGCCTTTTACGCACAGCTCAAGCCCAGGGTATGCCACACTGTCGTTGCCACTCGTTTCAATCGACTCGACCTCGTACACTATTACATCGTGGAAACCAGGTATCCAGATTAGGTGAGCACCGTGTTGCCAACACTCTCTGGCTTCTGATATGTGAGCATTTGAAAATGCGAGGAAGCGGCCGATAACACCTGGAGGGGCATAGCTACGTCTAAACGAGCAAGTGGTGCGCTGTACAATATCCCCCAGTGCCAACCCACCCTTCTCCAACACTTGCTCATCGCCATACTCGGGCAAGCGTGCAGGCACGACATAAAGCGTGTGGTTTGAGACCTCTGTGGCAGGAGCTCTGTACAGAACTAGAAGGCCTTCCATGGATGCTACTGCACTGTTGAACTCGTCGAGGGTGAGGTCTATGTTCACCTCGCTCGTTTCCAGTTGGTGGTGAAGCCACAGAAATCGGAGATACGCCAGATCAAGCGTTCCAGACTTAATGTACGACCTGAGAGAGAATATCGGGGCGATACAACCGTATGCATGAGAGTTTACTACGTTTGGAACTGGGTAAGACGAAGGCAAGACCGACCTATCGGCTGGTGCAATCCACACGTCCAGCTGTCCCCCAAAGTTGTGTTCGAATGTGCGTCTGGGTGCAGGTGATAGAGCAGTAAGATGCGACCTCAATCAATAAATATATATATGTATTTTGTCTCCCCATTAACATAAATGAAGTGGACATAGCATATGCATATATATCCGGGCTGCTGGTGGCGGAGATACACCTTAAACAATCAGCAGTCGATTCATAAGATGTGATTCCGTAGTAGAGACGGATTCTAAAGTTCAATGAAGAGCGCAAAGCGTCCATGACTTGAAGATCTAGGTCGCGTGCGACGGTAACCGATTTCCTGGTAGTCGCTTACCTGTGCTGTTCCCAAAGTTCGTCGAGGCCCAAGCGAGGGTTGTGTTCCTCGCCATATTTCTCAAGCGCATTCTTGAGGGTGCCTTGGTTGGATGGGTCGACGAGGTTGTGATCTGTCAATCGCCTGATTAGCTCAATCAGCCACCCAGGGTGCAGGTAAAGCATGCCAGCTGATCCCCCCATATGAGCTGAGCCATCATGTAACGTAAGAAGAACGCCTCCTTCCGCCTCTCGGTGTCGCATAGCTCGAAGCAGGATATCTTCAGCATCGGGGATGGGGGTGCCTTTTGTCTCCATGAAGTATTCAAACGTCTTCACAGCCTCTCGCCATGAAACGTACCGTTTACCAGACGGTTCTGCTTTAAGGCCATCCATGGCCGAGTTCGCGTCAATCCAGGCGGTAGGAATTGGGGAACGAACGGTCGGGAAATTGAAGCCAGCAGGGCAGTCGAGAAGTGTTTCTGCGTTCCCGACCCATTCCACAAGCTCCGCCGTGCTATCGTGGTCGAGGGACGTCCTGAATACCTTGGGATGGATGATTGGAGGCTCGGGAGCCTTCAACGGCGACGATGGGCGGCCATCCATAACTCGGCGGTGGACCTTCTCCTCCTCCAGATCCCGGGCAAGTCCGTGGTGCATTCCCTCGATGTTCGCACGTTCTTTGGTCTTGTCTTCACGGTAGCGGCCAATGACTGCAGGCAATTTCGGGTAGGTGAAGATCAAAACCAGAAATAATAGCATACTTCGTGGACACAACAGCATAAAAATAACACATCAAGAGCAGTTAAGGCACGCAAAGTGTATTGTACGTTTGTTTGAGGTTTATCACAGTATGATGCTGCGTCATAATTCTTTATGGGGTAGGTGCGAGTCACCGGGCCCTGTTTACCAGGCGTAATAAAGACCAATCAATCACCAACGAGCATAATAACTAACCAAAGAGTTACCTGGGGAGTCTCGTTACCCACGAATCTAGCGGAGGAAACACAAGGGCCAAGAAGCGCGTGCTTGCTGGACTCAAGTCGCTACGCAAGCACTACAATACAAAATATCTCTGGGCGACCTGAGAAATATATATCGGACTTCTACTGCGTTTTTTGTATCAGACGATCTCGTAAAAGCGAAAGTCAATTTTGTTTTATAACGTCATCCACAAAAGCCTTCTAAGAAGTCCTTGTTTCGAGTCGGGTATGTTACCAACCGCCTTTGTTCCACTCACGTTGATCCAGACGATAGACGGCCTCCTCCAACTTGGCGGGGTCCTTGAACTCTGGAGCATCAGTGTGCGTGCCTACAAGAGCAACCGCAGCTCCCGGCACGCGAAGGTGTAGCATCTCCAACCATCGATACACGCGACCATGCGGATCTCCGCCCTTATTAACCCCACCCGTACCTTCCAGGACAAGCGCTCGGAGGTCGACCACCAGCAGGAAGAGAGAGCCCTCCGTGAGGAAGATCTGATGCGAGGCGAAGTAGTCAGCCTGGCCAGCGAAATCCCAAATGCTGACCTCCAGGGGACCACCGTCAACAGGCTCCCAGCCTTCGGTTATTTCAATACCCACTGTTCGGTCCATCTTGTTCGGGATAGGTCTGCCGGTGATGTTCCGTACTACAGTAGTTTTCCCCGCCTCAGCAAGGCCTACGAGGACCATTTTCAGCTTGTTGGAGGTGCCCTCGCCAAACCGTCCAACGTCTTCCCACCAGGAGATGGCCTCGTCGACACCCATTCCCATCACGGTTGATGGTGGTCGCAACCGTGGGTTGCGTTCCAAGCGAAACGTAATCGCGGCCGGGTTTCGCATTTTTATCTTCTTTAGGAAGTCCACGGGGACAACTGAAAAACGAGTTTATAAAATCCACGGTTGAAGATTGGGTCAACGTGGTCCGGCATTAATTGTTTGAAGAGCATGTGCCTAGTTTGAAGTCGAGTCAATGTAGTTTCTCGTCAGGTTAGTGCCGCGTCCTAAGACCATCGTCATTCGGCCACATTCTATCCATATTGATCTTATAAAGCGAAGAGTTCCGCAAGAAGAAAAAAAACGGTTATGTCTGTGCAACGTTTTCTAGCCTCTTCCGACAACGTCGGAACACCGCAACGCATTCCGCATTTACACATGAGCCCGATGTTTGTCTGAAAGCGATACACGTGAGTGCCTGCTATGCCGTTGGTAGTTTTTGTCCTTCATGAGTTTATTTTCGCGTCCGCATTTATTTTTGCAAGAGTCCTACTGGTTTCTGTTCTTTTTGTTTGCTGTCTCTAGCGAGTACAGGACCTTCATCAAAATATACACCACGAAACAAAGTACAGAATCGAGCGCCAATCTCGGTTGGTGTCACTGTGACAACTTGTTCAGAATAATGGTTTAGCGTACCCCACAAGGTAAGTAGCGGTTGACGGAAGTAGCCGTCTGGGTTACTACCATGTGGGACGAGACACACTTCGATACGGGTATGAAGTAATCATTGCTCGCTGTCCATCGCGGGCGTGTCAAACATTTTCCCAACGAGATATATGCGTGAATAATTTTAATGTTCTCAGCAATGTTTGACGCCCTTTACGAGTGCGAAGAAAACTGAGTCCTACGACCGCGAAACGTTGGCGGAACATGACTGCAATGGTAGCTGACATGTCAGTGGGGCAAACGATAATGCCGTGCGAGCAAAGAAATGTAATAACGGACGCAGACGGCAGGGGCGCAGGTTTAGACAAATTCTATATTTGGGTGGTGGCTGCGAGACCCTCCGACGCTCGGGCAGATGGGATGTATTCTACATTTTTTCCGGAAACAAATCTATTGCATTTACGTTTCCCAAGTCTGTTCTTTATCAATTTTCGGACATAGATATGGTGCTCAGTTCGGTCTTGGACCCTGAAGTCGACCCTACGGACGTTCTATATAATTCGAATGATATCAGAGGAAACGTAAAATAAGCATGCTGCAAACTTTATAAGGCTTGCAGATCACAGTAAGTCGTCGACGGCCTGGGGAAGAGCGGCGGGCCGGTGGTAACGGCAACCGCTCAGGTCAGCGGTTAGGTGTATTTATTTCGCTTACAAAGGGTCTGCGTAGCTCCAAAAGGATGCAATTTCCACTCTTACCTTCGAGATTATTCTTGTGAAGTCTCAACTTCTCCAAGCTGCAGAGATCTCCAAGCTCAGACGGAACAGTGCCTGAAAGAAATCCACTGCGGCGGAACGCACAATAAATTCAATTACCCCCGAAAAACCACAACGTTTCGGGAGGCCGTTTAGTGCACATGTATCGAATACTGCGAAATGATGTACAAATTGGAGCGCCAAGTACGGCCAGCGACAGCTTTACAAAGTGTTCTCAAAAAAATTTAGCCATGCCCGACCACATCATTGGCGGAACATAAAAATCCCTGGTATCCTTCAGGATTGCCAGTCTGTTAGTGTTACGAAGGATCGTGCGTGAAGACGCCTTGTTGCCTACCGGTAAGAAATACGAGAAATATTTTGGCCGTCCATCCGGGGCACTCCACAAAATTGTACACCATAGATAAAAAACGAAAATGAGCCAGTAGTCACGGTGTTGCACCAGCGCTCATGCACCATCCAGCCGCGGTAGGGCGGCCATCACCCCCGACAAGATATGGGAGATGGCCCGCACAGGCAGAGGACCGGTTAACGCTCTTCCAAAAGCATCCGTATCTTGGAACGCCGTGTCTCTGCGATATAGTACGGATGCTGCCCGAAGCCGCACAAGTAGATGCTGAAAACGAGAGAGTTTAGGGTATAGAGCAACGCTCAATTCAGATTCATAGGCGACGGGTTCGGCGGCGGTAACGAGTCGTGCACCGGCTACGACCAGCGGCCTGTCGCTCGTGGTGGTTTTGCTCTCTGTCGTTTGTCTATATTGTCTACAAGGCGTTCGTAGATGCGGTGTGTGGCCTTATTCTTCAACTGGTTACTCGGGTTACATATGCTCGGCCGTTTACTATTTTACTTCGAATTGTCGAAAAACTGTTTGCGATAAAGCCCCAACGGTACGTGTTGCCGTTCTTTCCCCCAAGTGATAGTATTGAAGGTCCATGGAGGTATTGATTTCCCTCGTTTATTTCTAACTTAGAAAGAGGTATTCAGCTCCAAATTGGTACCTGGAAGCCAAAACTAGGCAACGCATGGCAACAGCAGCGACGAAAAAACACCAGGGTTTCATCATGTTTCGTTCATCGTCAAAGACACCCATTTTTAACCCGACAACCAGCACTTTGACTATACCACTCCTGCGAAAACACATTTTTCGAAAGAGGTAGTGAAGACGATTGCAAGCGGTGTACCCCCGCGATCGCACAACATGGCCTCATATTAGCGTTATTTCTCAAACGCACACGCCAAACTGTACCGAGCGGCCTTACTGGAGCCGATCAAGCATAAATCTGCTATACAAATTTATGTGAGGAGCGTCGTGCCCATATGCATGAGGTTTTCCCGGACACCACACACAGAATTATATGTGTGCTGGAAGACGCCGGGAGATAACCAATCGTAGACCACGAATGCCGGTACGATCGACGTCACTCGGCAACAACGAACTTGACAAATATGCATCGTTGTGATATTACCACGCAACTTAAGCATGGACGAACGTACCTGTTAGAGCGTTGTTCGAAAGCGACAGCCTGGTTAGTCGGCTCAGGTTACCCAGCTCCTTCGGGATGGAACCTTAGGGACACAGGGGGCGCGATAGGGCGGTTTCTCAGATTTCTACTGTGAGAAGTGAGATGCCAATCGGTATTCAGGGACATGCACACGCACCGCCTTGCGCGATGCATTCTACGCGGAGCTCTAATGATGTAAATTATATAAATCAAGAACGAAATTTACTCGAGTCGAGCGACACTTTGTTGCTTCGCCAGGACGTTCTAGGACAAGTCAAGAGCTGACATAATTCCGAAATAGCCGGAATAGATGTGCACACTAAGACATGATTGGGTACGTGGCCCGTCGATATCGGCTTTGGTGGCACGTCTTGTGTACAAGAAAATTTACTCCACCCGCGTGTCGCCTAAAAACATGATGCGAACGTGACCGAGATCGGCCAGCTCGGAATCATCCTACACGACTGAGGGATCCCACACCGCTGTCACGGGGCAGTTCCGCAAGAGTCAACGTACTATGTATTTCGAACTTTTTTTCTAGTAGTCTAGGAGGTTGGTGGCATAAGGGGCTGTATGGCCCCGACACGGGCGGCGTTGGCAACGACCCGGCCATAACCAAATTGAGGGCTCGGCGAGGAACTCTCATTCTGTTTACACAGCACACCCGTAGGAAACAGTCTATATAAACCATTAGGTAAGATACAACACAACGACACCGAAGGAGGGGGTAGCATACCGGTGAGAGCATTGTCGTCCAGCGCCAAATTTGTCAGCAGAGTCAGGTTCCCCAGCTCCCTTGGGATAGAACCTGCGTCAAGTAGGAGTCACCAAAGGAAATTAAACCTTAAAAAACACGAAGGAGACAAACACTAAGGCAAATGCGCTGTCGCTTACCGCTCCTGCCACGCCGGCGCACCACCCGACGCGGTGCATTCTACGCCAAGTCCCAGACTAAAACAGAGAAGAAATAACGTATGGCTTCTTCACGGGTTTTCAAAACAGGTTTATGGCAGCGGCGGATGCGCAGCAACACCCATTGTGAGGTACGAAACTGTACCAATCCTTCACTGGTAACCAAATGGGGTGCTCTGCCGAGATTCATGAAATGCTTATGAACATTCTCACCTTCAAGATTGTTTGTTATAAGATTCAGCGTCTCCAACTTGTAGAGGAGCCCCAACCAGGAAGGAAGCTCGCTTGCAAATCACAATTTAACACAGCGAACAGCACGGGATGTTTGAGCGTCACTTCAAAGACTAAATAAGGCCTGCATTGAACTCGCTATGGTGGAGTATCGTTAGGCTGATGTGGCGTGCACTGCCGGTTGTATATTGTTTTTTTCAACAGTTGGAAGCTAAATTTGTGTGCAACAAGCTCTCGGCACCGGAAGCTTTACTTGCTTCAATCTGCTGCGTCGCAATAAGCCAGAAAACACAAGCGAAATACGCTTTTGAAATTTGTAGCACCCCAACTGAACTACTGTATAATGTCATTCGTCTAAAACGAGTTATGTATGGTGGGGGCATCCTTTACACAACAAATTATTCCATTTTATAAGCGCTCACAAATCGTTTGGAGAAGGAAATGCTCGTGTCTCGAAGAGTTACGAGGACATACTTCGTCGTGGAAGCGACAGTTACACCAAGAAATGTTGTGGTATCTACCTTAAACTTGGCAACTACACACAGCAAAACAGCAGAGTTGGTGCTTCCGAGTAGATTCTAGAAGTAGAGTATTTACCTTGCAGCTTGTTGCCATCCACATCTAAAATTCTCAATTGCCTCAGGCGCGCAAGCTCTGGCGGCAAAACACCTCTGGGAAGGGATGACGAAAACATCAATTCAGACTTTTGAAGAAGAAACAAATACCATGGTATAAGAGCTGTAGTCCTCGAGACGGCAGGAGTCGACCCTAACATATTCAGAGAGTAACGGTGATTTTCTCGTCATCGTCTCGTCCCAACAGTATTTTTTTGTCGCTCCCGCATAACAGCTTTCTGAACACAAAATGCGGACCAAGTTGCAGCTAGTCAGACAAGCAGTCTTGCAGGGAATGAGGTAGATTATACAACGTGAACTACGCGGAAATCCGCCAGCTTGTGTCGGCAGTACTAATATACACTATGATAGCACTACAGTCTAGGGTGAGGCATACACCACGTCAGCACAGAGCATCAGGTAGAATATGCCACCAAGGTTCAGAGAAATCACCGTTTAAGCAAGACCAGATTATGTGGTGAACAAGCTCTGCGTCCGTTACACGGCAAAGCCTGTACCCCACGCATTTTTCATGAAACCAACATGGACAGGATTGACGTGTTTCCTTTCTGAAACCAGGCAGGACACCCGCACACGATGCTGGATACTGTTTCACCATTCTTGTGCAGAAACATGTGCTTATTTTCTCAATCAACCGGTAGCTTAAACGTCATAAACGATGGCATATATCACGCAAGCGTATGCATTGAGGTTTTCGAAAACAACTTTTCCAAGACATCCTGAGCACTAAGGGGTACACGCGTCAAACCACCTGCCTGCAAGAGAATTTATAGCGAGGTTCAGGGATATCATCCAGACAAGTTGTCCTAGCTCCGCTGGGATCGAGCCTGTTGAGTGGGGAATCGCGCCAACATACGCAGAATGCAGGTGTTGTTGCTGCTACAGGACAATTCAAAGGGCCACGGGCATGTTACCTCTATATCGACGACCTCAACATGTATGTGGGAAGCAGTGTTCGTCGAGCCATAGCAACGCGAGACGACCCAGGCCGTCTACCTGTCCTGGAACCGAACCTGCAGAAAACCGAGGAAAACAAAGAACCAAATTCCATGCCCTATGTACAGAATCACACGACTGATTCGCCGGTCGGCTATGAGCACCACCCTATTACATGCAATCTAAAAGAGGATATCATTAATTTTCAACCGTGCTCGTTACTCGAACAGGTTCTTTCAGTTGATTGAAGGTTTAAGTTTTGACTACGATTACGCGGTCACCGCATCCTTACGGGCAGCGCAAACCCCGAAGACGAACCTATGCCAGTGACGCTATGGGGTAAAAGCCGTTCAAGCGTGCTTTGGTAACTCGTTGTTGTTTGGAAAACCTGCGCACACACTTACCACTCAGACGGTTATTTTCCAAGCTCAAACTCTGCAAGGTTTCCAGGTCGCCCACGTCCTTCGGAATAGAGCCTGGCAGGGATCGGTCAAACGAATAAGCAGGGTAGGTATTTAAAACGCAAGGGCATGGTAATCTACCATATTAGCAGCAAAACATCGACTTGCAGTACAGTATATGCGCGGAATAGGTGCTTGACGTGAGTGCGTGTCACTCATCGTTGCCTGCTACAATAGTTTCGTTGTGTCATGTATGGAGTTTGAGGCTAGGACGCGTTTTGCACATTAACGGCTTCAGTGTATAAAAGCGGGTACTTGAAATATTGCTAGACATCGAACGTAAGTTTCTAAGATATTTCGTTTTATGTCCAAGCAATGTTGCGTGGAAATCAGTTAACCTACGTTGATGTGTGCTAAAGCCCTGGTCGGGTCATGTATCGTGACATCTAATTGGAGAAATCAGCCATTAGCATCAGTAGTGCTAATAATACATAACGCACACCTCCACATTTTGTTTTGGGTATACACCTGTGGCAGCGTTTTCGCCAAGCAGCGTCCAACTCGAAGCGAGAAAACCGAGTACTTGCCTGTTAGAACGTTCGAGCCGAGATGCAGTGTTTCCAGGTTGTGAAGCTTTCCTAGCTCTGCCGGGATTGTCCCTGTTCAAAAATGGAATAGGACATTGCAAGGATAGCAATCGACTGTGCTATCACTGTGAAAAACATGACAAAATACTAACTCGCGTAATATAACTAGAGTCGCACTGCGGTTAGATTGGTTTATAGCCAAGAACATACGCAATCAGTCAAGCTCCTCGCATCTCACATAACTATATACGCGGCCAAACGGTGAGATAACGGGAAAATAAATCCAAGACCTACATGAAGACCCGCACTGCCTAATCGCAGTCCCGCAAAACACCAAAACGTCGTTGAGTTAGCCGATATCTCTATAGTGGATTCGACCACTACTTCTTAGTAGCCGGCTGGTCGACGGCTGATAAAATTCCGCTGAATACCAAGAATATACCGATCGAGTTTCAATGATGCGGACGTTGGCGGCACGCCACTAAGTAGAAACAGAGAGCGGCGAATCACTCACCACTAAGACTATTAAGGCTCAAGATAATCTGACGCAAGGCCCCGAGGTCACCAAGCTCCTTCGGGATGGGTCCTGTAAGGAATCGAGGACACGCGGGAGTAGGGTTGCTGCATATGCTTAAATGTGGCAAAACCACGCCGTATCGAGCTTGTTGAATAACAAGTTGGAGAAAAGCCGGAATAAGGCATGTTTGACGGATGTTGTTATCTCAGGAGCTTGAACGCACGGTACAGTCAGTATTGTGACGGATTCAGTGTAGCCAAGCAGGTGTATGGTGTAAGAAAAGCACTGCGCGTGAGCTTGCACTGCTAGTCCTACCGAGTAACTCGCTAGTACAGCCACGTAACAAGTGTGTGATGTTTCAGAAAACCTTGGTTTGACATCAATTCGTGGCGGGTTGTTCAATGAAATCTGTCGTTGGCGGGTTGATGATCTGCGCAATTGAACGGTTTACCGTCATTAGTTGGTTTGACCCCTAACTGTTGTGACATGGGTACGTGTCGCTGTTGTGCTAAAGTTGTAAATAACCCGGTATAATAGGGCAGAAATACCACTCAGCGACCGGCTACTGCATGGTAGGACAAGACTTCACGAGCAACACTAACACGGGCATTGGACGGGAACGCGACAACTACAGGAGGCCCACAACGTCTTTGACTTCACGGAACATACAGGGAGTATAAGATATTTGAAAGTCAAAATAATTGAAAACGCAGATGTAGTAACTTGAGTGTATACACCACCCCTACGTAGCGGGCGAGTGCTAGGCCTGAGTAAGTACGGTAGTTGCAGAAGTAGACAATGAACGCGCATTACATGAGACATTTAATGCCGTATTCCGCAAACAGTTGCTTGCATACCTCTTGTGACTATCCGCCAAGAAAGCCTCTAACATTCACATGAAGCACCAGGTTGTCCCCGTAAATAACGTATTGTATAGTTACCGTACATAGAATAATCCTGGTGTAAACC
>JAYJMJ010044461.1:0-21107 GCA_036873875.1 Laminaria ephemera | reverse complement strand
TAATATTTACTGTTGTTTAAAATTAATCGATAGTTACTCAAATTCAAGACATCTAACTCAATCAATCTGTTTTGAAGTATCTTTCATTTTTTTCTCTAAACGATCTCTACGTAGAGCATCTACACTTATTAATAATATTATAGAAGCTATTATAAAAAAAACCATACAACGTTCTTCCATGTTATCAAAACTCATTTTTTTCTGAAGCGACAAAATAAACAATAAAAGAATGTAACAGCTAAATATTATTTTATAGAACAAAATTTTCCGCCTCATTATAGCAATACCAAGAGAACATAAGATCAACGAAAAATGAGGAATCAATACAGCAGTAATAATATGTGTAATAACATGATGCATACTCGTAGTAACAATCCCACCTCCCTTGTCTTCAATTATAATAACGTAATACTGAATAATTATGAGCAAAAAAGAAAATAAAAGAAAATAAAAGAAAAGAGATACCCTTTTTATTCTGATGGTAATAGCCAAAGCTAAAATTATTGAAATAAAAAACCAAGCAAATGACAAGATTAGTAGCATATGATTATTAATTGATTATTAATTCTAAACCATTTATAAATATTTTCCCACCCTTCATCTCTAGCCCTCCTTCATTTCTTTCTATAGCGTTTCCATTAGACTGTATCTGATTAAAACTAAATTGCATAGATTTACTATCTGTTGTATATATCATACCAGGAAATAAAAGTTTACTTAAATTAATAGATTCTGAATTACTTGAAGCATTTATGTTTCAGATATTTTTTTTAGGTTTCACGTAGAAAGAGTTCCCATACTTTCCTTATCTACATTTTAATATTATTAAGCAATGAATTATACAGATCATTACTCTTTTACACTTCTAGTCTGAATAAACAGACCTAAAAAAATCTGAAATAAAGATGCTCCAAAAAATAAGTAGGCATAATTACTTTCATAGAAATGTAATTGATTTGGAAATAAATCTATTAGAAGACAGTTTATACTTAACGTTAGTAAAAAATTAAACCATAGCAAGAAATTCTTCTTATACATAGCAATAGCAAATGAAAGTATCATAACAGTAGAAAAAGCAATGGTTGTAATGAAACTATCATTAAATAATCTTGATTTAATGTGAAGACGAAGATGAAAATAATGATCAAAACAAACATAAATAACTATTGAAACAATAAAAAACACTAAAACTGAAATAAGAAAATGTATCCTCCCATATTTATACTTTGAGAATAATAGATAGGAAACAACTAAGGCCATTGGCCATGTGAGGATTAACGCAATAAAAATATAAACACCCATTACTTTGAAATTAATAAAATCACCTAATAAAAAGACTCAAAAACATTAACTTATTTAGGCCTAGTAGGTGGTCTCTTTGCTCTTACAGATCTAATGGGTCTTTTCGCGTTCCCTTGAACAGGACTAACTCTCCGTTTAGTACCTGTTTTATTACTAGTTACCTTCCGTTTATTATTCTCCTCTTTGATTTTACTATGAAGCCAAAGTGTTTTAATCGCAAGAACAAGCTCAAAAATAATAAAAAAGAAGAGAAGATATGCCGACAAATATTTATTCCCTTTAACATTAAAAAATATCAGAGACAGATAAAAGAAAAATGAAAACATGTAACTAATGAGGTTTATTAGATAATTAACCGAACCTGCATGATAAAAGAACAATGTTACGGAGATGAGTCCAAAACTCATAATAAATGGAATGAATGGACCAATCACCATTTGCGAAAAACCCTGCATGCCTTCAGATATATAAGGGAAAACGAGAATAGATATCATAATCAACACCAACCACATAAACCAAAAAAACCATCCCATCCCTATTTTTTTTGCTTTATTAAGTATTAACAAACTTAACACAGCATTAAAAACAGAAATTAATATTACAATTATAATAATTGGTTCATCTAAATACATAAGTGAATGTTTTAGAATAATTATTAAACTCAATTTCACCATTTCTTCCATTAAAAATTTCTTTATCTAGATTAAAACTATCAATAGTTGTTCTATCTACTTGTCGCGTAAAATTTCCCTTCTTGGTATTATAAACCATCTCTGAAATACTAAACTTTAGAGTTATTTACACCAGCATATAAACCCAATAACAATATATCATTTTTATCCCCCTTCTCTTTGATTTAATCCTAACAATTGCATAAATCCAAGAGAGCCTAACTGAGCCTTCTCAAGTGGTTTATTCAATACATTTTCAAGGTTTTTATTAACCTCCATTCCAGATATATAAATCTGTAATTTCATCTCATCTAAAATTATACCTTTTAGCTTGTGAGAAAACCAAAAAGGAATAAAATTATCAAGACCTTTTTGAAAATCAGTTTTAACGTTCCCATATACAATCTACCTCATAGCCTCTTTTAGTAACTCTGAGGTTAGTTAGCAGAGTTAATACTATTTCTCTGTCTTTCTTTCAAGATCTGACTTCTCTAAACCATTTTTGCCTAAGGAATAAAAACTGACAATCAATACTATCACAGCGGATATGGCAAAAAAAGAAAAACGTTCTTCTAGATTATACATGGTCATTTTTCTAGGAGTAAAAAAAAACAACCACGGAATATATCCGCCAAATAAAATTTTATATCCAATTTTTTTGGGATTTAATTTCACCAACCCAAAAAAACAAAGAAATAAAGAAAAATGCAGTAAAAAAGCGGATGAAACATGTTGCATTATATAATATAAACTACTGTTAGTAATCCTCATAGACGTTTCATTTTTAAGATAAAACTGTAGTCCAAATAGCATCATAGTAACTAAAAGGAGAGAAAAGAAAAGAAACATTTTTTTTATTCTCGTCAAGATATAAATAGAGGTAATTATTGAAATCACCCACAAAATTATTGAAATAATAGCTATCATAATATTTACTGTTGTTTAAAATTAATCGATAGTTACTCAAATTCAAGACATCTAACTCAATCAATCTGTTTTGAAGCATCTTTCATTTCCCCTTCGTTGGTCTTGTGACCAACGAACACTACTTTCAAGTTATTAACATAAAGTTTTTAATCAAATGATATCCATGTAATATGTATTCATATCATTTTTTTCGTTTCGTTCATAAAGTCTAGGTGTCTCGTCAAGTATTTTAGCACTGAAAAAAAACAGATTAGGTATGTTTAAATTTTGTTACTTAGATAAATCTCTTATCACGTTAGTTATTGGTCAAAAGACCAACTATAGGATAGTAACAGCTAATACTGAAAACATTATTCAATGCGATTTAATTACTATTCAAAAGAAATGGTTAATTTAAAAAAAAGAGCAGAATACTCTTAGAAAAGCTAAAAAAGCAACAAAACACATGAGCTATTTACCAAGTGTACTAAATATTATTAATGCTAAAAGGAATCTAAAGAATATTGTTGATACTACTCCACTAACATTAAACAAGCGACTTTCGGAGAAGTATGAATGTAATATTTATTTGAAACGAGAAGATCTTCAAATTGTACGTTCTTATAAGATTAGAGGAGCATACAACAAAATGTCTTCTTTGACTGCCGAACAGTTAAAAAAAGGGATTGTATGTGCCAGTGCAGGAAACCATGCTCAAGGTGTTGCTTACTCCTGCCAAGTTCTACAGGTAGATGGTGTCATTTACATGCCAAACACTACCCCAAAACAAAAAGTAGAGCAGGTAAAACTATTAGGAAAGGAAAAGGTGAAAATTGTATTGACGGGAGATACTTTCGATGAAGCTTTTAGTGCTTCTATGAAAGATTGTAACGAACATGACAAGACTTTTATTCATCCTTTTGACGATCCCAAAATCATAGAAGGTCAGGCTACGGTAGGTTTTGAAATAGATCAACAATTCGATGATAAAATAGATTATGTTTTCGTACCCGTAGGTGGTGGTGGATTAATTTCTGGATTGGCCAGTTATTTTAGTGAAGTACATCCTACTACCAAAGTATTGGGATCTGAACCTGAGGGTGCTCCCGCAATGAAAAACTCTTTGGATGCCGGTGAGTTAGTAACAATAGATACCATAGACAAATTTGTAGATGGTGCAGCTGTTCAACGTGTAGGAAATCTTAATTTTGAAATCTGTAAGCAGTTAGGAATAAACATCACAACACTTCCCGAAGGTAAAATATGTACCAATATTTTAGAATTGTATAATTTAGATGCCATTGTTGTGGAGCCTGCAGGTGCTATGAGCATTACCATGCTAGATTATTATAAGGAAGAAATTAAAGGGAAAAATGTTATTTGTGTCCTAAGCGGAAGTAACAACGACATTACCCGTACGGAAGAGATAAAAGAACGTTCGTTATTGTTCGAAGGGTTGAAACATTACTTTATGGTTCGTTTTCCTCAACGCTCTGGTGCATTACTAGATTTTGTAAGTAAAATATTGGGTCCAAATGATGATATTACCTTATTCGAGTATCGTAAAAAAACGGCCAGAGAAAAAGGGCCTGCATTGGTAGGAATAGAGCTTCATGATAAAGAAGATTTCGAAGGTTTAATGCAACGAATGAAAACTTATGGTTTTAATGCCGAATATCTAAATGATAACCCTACACTATTTCAATACTTGATCTAACAATAAAACAGCTATTTAATGTATTACATCATCCAAAAGAATGTATTCCAAGACCCTCGATACGATGTGATTTTCGAGGTTATGGAAGAATTAAACCTCGATTACGAGCGTGTAGCATTCGAGCCTAATAGCAACGAGTTAAAGATACAGACTGATAGAAAAGATCTCTTTGTTTATGGCTCTGTCAAACTGGCTAAGGTAACAGCGGATTTTGATTGGTTACCGGGCTCATTTTATGGTAACAATCACCAGTTCGATAAATATTCCAAAGGTTATGGAATGAACACCATTAATTATGGAAGTTATATCACTCAATTTTCCGATGACATTGATTGGTCAGATAAAACCAGTTTGTTCATTAAACCAAGTGAGGATGCAAAGGTATTCACTGGTAAAGTATTTAATGAGTCGGAATGGAATGATTTCGTTTACAATAGTTTAAACGACGAAATAGACCAGAGGGTAAACAAGCATACATTAATACAAGTTTCGGAACCTTATGCCTTAATCAAGGAGGCTAGAGTATGGATAGTAGGAAAACAAGTAATTACTAGCTCTTACTACAGATTTCATGGTGACATAGAATTTGAAGAAAATGTTGCTGATGAAGGGTTACAATTTGCTCAAAGTATGGCAGAAACCTACAATGTTGCTGATGCTTATGTAATGGACATTGCATTGACGTATGACGGATGGAAAATAATGGAGGTAAACTGCATAAATAGTGCGGGGTTCTATCATGGAGATGTCATGAAAATTATCCTAGCTTTAGAAAAATTTTACGCTTAGTAGTGTTTTCATATAATAATCGAAATAGTAAAAGGATTACCATTCAACAATAAAACAAACATTGACAAGCTACACCAACATATTAGATAACATTAAGCGATACGTAGATCTGAATGAAGAAGATGAGAAACAATTCACTTCTATTGTAAGAACTACCAAAGTTAAACGCAGGCAATTTATAGTACAGCCAAATTTTGTTTGTACACACCAAACTTACATCCTAAAAGGAACTCTTCGTAGCTATTTTGTAAACGATGACGGCATCGAACATACCATTCAATTTGGTATCGAAGATTGGTTTATAAGTGATTTTAATAGTTATTTAAACCAAAGTCCTGCATCATTATTTGTAGAGGCACTAGAAAACTCTACTGTCCAGCAAATTGCTTATGAGGATGTTGAACAACTTTGTGCTAACAACCCAAAATTCGAACGTTTTTTTCGATTGGTCGCACAAAAATCATTTGCCTTTTCGCAAAGAAGAGTGTTATCTAATCTTGGTAAGTCTGCGGAAGAACGATATCTAGAGTTTATCAGTCTATACCCTTCTATTGTACAAAGAGTCCCACAATATACTTTGGCTTCTTACCTAGGTATGTCTGCCGAGTTTTTGAGTAAAATAAGGAAACGTCTGAACAAGTAACTAAATTGAATTACATAACGAAATTTAAACACTACTATCATGTGGTCGGATAGCTATTATTACTTCTACATTTATAAAGATCAGAGGCTTATATCTAACTGCAACACCAAGATATTGATAGACTTTATCAATGAAATCCCTGAGCTAAAACAAGTTGATGAATACAACTTTAAAAACATCGAACCATTTCCATTTACAACACTATCTCTTTTAAAAGCCAGAAGTATTAACAGCTGGTCCATTAATGATGTCGATCCAGAACATTCTAATTTAATAGTTATCGTATGTGCTAAAGAAAAAGATGAAGACTATGAAGAGCTAAAACGAGTATTCATTCAAATAGCTTCTTTTCTAAACTGGAAACTGGTGGAAGAGGAAAATGATGATGGGATTGAAGATTTTGTGATCTGGGAATAAAAACAAGCTTTTCCCACTATAAAAGAGACATCGACAGTACTCCAAAAGGATATAACCATATATTACTAGATATTTTTTAGCCATTTTTGTATCATTGTATTTACATGCAATCTTTAAAATACAGAGTTCACGAAATAGTATTCGAAGCAGATACCAAAGCAGGTAAACGTTTCGATGTTGCTTTGCTGATTTTAATATGCATAAGTATCTTGGTTGTTATGCTAGAAAGTGTTGCTTCATTCAACGCTCAGTACGACAATTATTTAGGCATTGCAGAATGGGTGCTAACTGTTTTATTTACTGCAGAATTCTTAGTAAGAGCATGGTGTGTAAAGAAACCATTATCTTACATTTTTAGCTTTTATGGAATCATTGATTTACTGTCTATACTACCTACTTTTCTAGGTTTATTTGTTACTGGTGCATCTAGTCTTATGATCATAAGAATGTTCCGTCTCATACGTGTTTTTAGAGTATTAAAGATGGCTAGATTCATAGGAGAAGGCAATCAGATCATACAAGCTCTAAAAGCAAGTAGACCTAAAATAATTGTTTTTATAGGTTCTATCATGATCATGGTAACCATACTAGGAACTGTTATGTACCTAATAGAAGGTGGCGAAAATGGATTCTCTAGTATACCCAAAAGTATCTACTGGGCAATTGTTACACTTACTACTGTTGGTTATGGAGACATTGCTCCACATACAACTCTTGGACAATTCATTGCTTCTGTTATTATGATTCTGGGTTATGGCATAATAGCTGTACCTACTGGTATAGTAACTGGAGAAATTATAAATCACGAAAAACATTTAAACACACAATCTTGTAGAACTTGCGGTCATGATGATCATGACAACGACGCAGTATTTTGCAAAAAATGTGGACACGTACTTAACGCTCAATAAAGAATTATGAAAAAGCCTAAATTTAGATCGGTAGATTTTAGTAAAACAACTATTACTGAATTAATGATACCTTCTTACGCCAACTTTGGTGGTAAGATTCATGGAGGTTTGATCCTTTCTCTTATGGATAAGGTCGCATACGCTTGTGCGGCTAAACATGCTGGAGGGTATTGCGTTACTGTTTCTATGAATGCCGTAGATTTCTTAGCTCCTGTAGAAGTTGGTGATTTAGTTCACTTACATGCTTCTGTAAACTACGTGGGCAACTCTTCTATAGTTGTTGGTATAAAAGTAGTTGCAGAAAACATTACTACTGGAGAACAACGCCACACCAACACGAGTTATCTAACGATGGTTTCTCTAGATGAAAACAGAAATGCTTTAAAAGTGCCAGGACTGATTCTAGAAACAAAAAAAGACATCAGAAGATATCTAGAGGCAAAAAAACGTAAGGAATTAATCAAAGAGTATAAAGAAGAATCATATAAGATCTTTGACAACATAGATCTAAATAAAGAAATACGTACAATTGATGATAAAGAAAATTGTATTGTGATTGATGATAAATAAGAACCTAGACCACTTCGTTCTTAGAAATTAGAGCGCTACGCTTTTAGACACCAGATAGTCTATCGGAAACTCAAACGAAAAACTTGATACTCCGATAGACTTTTTATCCCATTACTTAATATTTATCCAGAAAATCTGACACTTTCATACATAAGCTTAAAACATGATCAGTTCTATAATGTATTCTTTGTAGTACTTTTAAGTCTTATTTGATTGGTACATTTAAAAATCATTCCCTTAATTTGAAAGCGCTTTTTTATATGAAAACACAACTTTTAGCACTAATTGCCTTCTGCTCTCTCTTATTTTCTTGTGATGATAAACCAAAAAAATCTACTTCGGGTAAAAAAGAACAGTTAAAAACAGTTTTTTACAACGTAGAAAATTTGTTTGATACGAAGCATGCTGTCAAAAAATCTGATCAAGACTTTACTCCTGATGGACTTTACCGCTGGACGGAAGAAAAGTACCATCAGAAACTAAGCAACATTTCTAAAACTTTAAACACACTAAAAGCAGATGTCATAGGTATTGCAGAAGTAGAGAATAAAAAAGTACTACAAGACCTTGTAAAAAGTCTTACCTATACTAATTTAGAGATTATACATTACGAATCACATGACATAAGAGGAATAGATGTGGCACTTCTATACAATCCAAAAAAACTAACGCTAGACAAAAAAGAGGAGTTAACAGCTAGATTTGATAAAGGTGGCTATGCCGGTTCTAGAAACATTCTTAAAGCTAAATTTGAAGAAAATGATCTAGTCATATATGTAAATCATTGGCCAAGCCGTAGAGGTGGTAAAGAGAAAAACAGATTGGCTTTTGCCCAAAAATTAGCTTCGGATATTTCTTCTAGTGAGGATGAAAATGTGATCATCATGGGAGATTTTAATGACACCCCTACCAATACAAGTATTCGTAATTTGATAAATGAAACACAACTAATTAATCCGTTTGATCAATTAGCTAAAAACGGACAAGGCTCTGCTACTTTTAGACAAAAGTGGTATATGTTTGATCAAATCATGTATAAAAGCTCCTCCGACTATCAATTAAAAGATTATGAGATAGAGAAACTAGATCATTTGGTAAACTCATACAATGGTAAATACAACGGCTACCCTCTTCGTTCTTTTTCTGGCAAGAAATTCCAGAAAAGTGGAAGTAGTGACCATTTCCCTGTAAGTCTTACCTTGGTAGAGAAATAGAGGTTTCACATATTAACAAATTCTAAATAAAGCCGAGTAAAAATGTAATTTATTGTACTTTTAATAATATGGTCATAAAGTGGATTATCACAAATGCTGACAGATTTTTTTCGAAGAAAGCATTCATTTTTATTTCATCAATAATCACAACTTTTTTTGTAGGTTTAATCTTACAAGAAACGTTTTATAAATGGTTGATTTTTCCAGATAACTTTACTTCAAACTACATTTATGATACTATCATAATAAGCATATCACTATATCTTACAGGATTCTTTTTATGGTTAGTTTTTAAATTTAAGTATCAATTTTCATTTATTCAAATTTTACTCTTGTTTGTGTTTTTAACTCTATTAATAACACAGAGAATGAATTTATACTCTTTGGAACAACCTTTAGTTTTAATAAAATTTCAACTATTACCAGAGTTAAAATGGTTAGAGTCTTTCATTTTACCAGCTACAATACCATTAGTCTCTCAACTAATTTTAGAAATAAAACTATCCAAAACTATTGAGCCAGAAGATAAGAAATATTTATTCATTGAAGACAATCCTATAAAAAGCAACAATAGACGACCTTTTCATAATACTATTTTAGATGCAATAAAATTATACGATTACAAAAACTCATTTTCAATAGCAATATTAGGAGCTTGGGGACATGGCAAAACAACTTTCGTTGAACAATTCAAAGAATTAACGAAGAAAGAGTTTAAAGAACACGAATTAATAAGCTTTAACTTCTCGCCATTCTTTAACCATAATAATAAGAATATTGTATCTGAATTTTTTAATGGTTTAGACGAAGCTTTATCACCTTATAGTGGATCATTAGGAACATCTATAACACAATATGCCAATAGTCTAACTAAACTTTACAAAAGAGGTGAGATAGTAGATTTTTTAAACTCAGGTAATTCCATAGAAGGAAAATCTGCCTTTAACTATTACTCAAATTTAAAAGAACAGATCAAAAGACTTAATAAAAAAATAGTTGTTTACATCGATGATTTTGACCGTTTAGAAAAAGAAGAAATTATAGAAGTTTTAAAATTAATACGTAATACTTCCAATTTCCAAAATGTATTTTTTCTTGTATGCTTAGATAATAGTCATGTTATTAAGAAACTAGGTGAAAGCGAAAATTATTTGAGTAAATTCTTTCAATTAGAATTTGTTTTACCTGAGTTATCTTCAGAAGATTTAGCTGATTCATTGGAAAATCATTTGACTAATTCTGACGTAGTAATTCCTGAAAAAAAATTGAATATTTTAAAGAATGAAATCCGAAGTGAAAATTCAATCTTTAGAGAAGTAATAAAAAATCATAGAGATGTTATAAAATCTGCAAACAGATTAATACTTGAAATCAAATTATTACCTAAATTATTGGACGAAGTATCTATCGTCGATGTTTTTTATACCTCTATTTTAAAAGCTAAATACTACAAGTTATTTAAATCTATTTGTGAAAATACTAACGATCTATTTAAGCAAGATGATGGATTAATGTTAATGAAGGTCAAAGAACCAGAAGTTTTTAAGGAAAGATTTAATTCTAAAGGGGTTTATGTCGATTTAGAGAAATGGGATTTGACTGATGTGTTTAAAGAAAAACATTTTGGATCTATCGACAAAGTAGCTAAAGCATTAATTTGGCATTTATTCACCTCCATAAATCAAGTAAATGATTCTATTAGACATAGTCGTAATTTCAGTAGAATCATAAAACTACAACATCATGAGTCAGATTTAAGAAGTACAGAAATTGATGAGTTATTTGACTTAAACAACTCTCATCAAGAACAAGTTGATAAAATAATATCTGATGGTAAATACGATCAACTTATAATTAAAATAAGTGAATTTGAAACAAGTATTAAGGAAAAACAAGAACGAAAAATTTCTATAGCTTTCTATTTGTTATCTCAATTAAGCAAAGTAGCTAAAAACTCTAAAGATGAAGTAACAATCAGACTTTTAATTAAAAAATATTTCAACCCTGATTACAAAAAAAGTAACTTTTCAATAGAAGAACAACAAAACCTATTCAATAAAGAATTTTTACAATCTGATAAAATTAATCACCTACAAAGATTAACGGAAATTTGTGAAATTTTGAAACGAAGAGAAATATATTCCCAATATGGTTTTAAGGAAGAAGAATTAAAACGTAAATCTGAAGAAATATTTAATGACTATTTTAAACAACCATGTAATCAACCATGGAAGGTTGAAGACGAACAATCTAGAAACATGTTTTATATTTTGAAAGATATAGTAGGTCTGGAAAAATCAGAAAGAATATTTAAAAGTAATATAAACGAAAAAAATCTCGAAGTTATTTGTATTCAAAACATTAACAATGTGAGCCCATATTTATTTCAGGTAAGTGATTTTTTCTTACAGGAATTATTTCCCAATCCAGAAAGTTTTTATGAATGGATTAAGACTAAAAAATTTATTAGTGAAGGCCTAATAGAATATAAAAAATTTCTTGAAATAGCTAAGATTAAGAATTTTCAGACTATTAAATATAATTTTAGAGAATTAGATGTTTCTAAAAGGATAGTTAATGATAATGATCTAGAAATAAAGCTGAAAAATAAAAGTAAAGTGGAAATGTTTATACAAACAACAAACGACAAATTTTCAGTAACTTTTCCAGATCAAGCAAATGACAATTGGAATGTAAATCAATATGATAATAACATTCATATAGCTTCAGGTTATACCGTAGATATAGATGAATGTTTAAAACGACAGGTTCCATTTCTAAAACATATAAACCAACCAAAAAACGAACAATTTACATACGAATTAGATATAAATACTACTAAAAAAAGTTTTCAAATTAAAGATTCAAATGGTAAAGTAGTTATTGAGTCTATTTCTATTCAATATGGAAAATAAATCCCCTATCTTTCTAAAGAATATACTACAAAACAATATTGATTTTAAAAGATTAACCTCAGGACTATTTCCTACCTTTGCCGTTCAATAAGAGGATACTCAAAAAAAATCATGAAAATTCACAAGACGCTTGTAGAAGCAGCAATAGAAGCTAGTTTCGAAACATTAGCCAAAGAAAACAATGCAGGTTATGTTATAAAATCTGTACTGGGTAGAGAGAAACGCTGGGGTTCTAGAGACCGTAAATTCATTGCAGAAACAACTTTAGATGTTATTAGGTATTATAATTATTATACCAACCTATGTAATAATGAAGGTAAAAGCATTGAGGATTTTCAATCTTTGGTAGCTTGTTCTATCTTTTTAAGGTTCGATCAAATACCTGAATTCTTAGAAGATTTAATTGATACTGAAGCAATAAAGAATAATCAAGAACAATACAAAAACAATAGAGCGATAAAAGAATCTTATCCTGTATGGATGGACGATTTATTACTTAATGATCTAGGTGAAGAGAAATGGAACATCGAAGCGGCAGCTTCTAATGAATTAACCGTTCCTGTCTTACGTGTTAATACGGTAAAATCTACTTTTATAAAGACAAAGAATAGTTTAGAAAAGGAAGAAGTTAAACTCGATGAGATTTCTGACTTACCGAATGCCCTAGCACTACAAAAGCGTAGAGATGTACGACAAACTAAGGCTTACCGTGAAGGTTGGATAGAAATTCAGGATGCAGGATCACAGAGAATCTCACCATTTTTGGAAGTAGCTGCTGGCGAAACTTTGATAGATGCATGTGCTGGTGCAGGTGGTAAAACCTTGCATGCTGGGGCTCTTATGAAAAACAAAGGACGTATTATTTCTATGGATGTTCACCAAAATAAATTGGATGAATTAAACATAAGAGCTAAACGCGCTGGTGTAAGAATTATTAATACTCAATTAATCTCTGACACTACTTTACAGAAATATACCGCAACAGCAGATAAGTTATTGCTAGATGTACCATGTAGTGGACTGGGTGTTTTACGTAGAAACCCAGATGACAAATGGAAACTTTCTGCTGAGCGTATCAATGAGCTTATTACTATACAGGCTGATATACTACAGAACTACTCCAAAATGTTAAAGAAAGGTGGTAAGTTGGTCTATGCAACATGTAGTATCTATTCTGAAGAGAATGAGAAGCAAGTGCAAAAGTTCTTAGCGAACAATGCTAATTACGCCTTAGAAGAGGAACAAAAGCTTTTCCCTTCTGATGGTTTCGATGGCTTTTATATGGCTAGGTTAGTCAAAAATGATTAGTAGATAACTAACAATACTTAGTAATGAATAAGGAAGAATTTAGAGAGCGGTTAAACAATATTTGTCAACCTCTCCCTGGTTCTCTTCCTTATTCTTACAATTATAAACTAACGACTAAGAAAGGAGATGTAGGCAAAACGATCTTAACTGTTTATTGCCAAAAATTTACTCGTATTCCCAAAACAGAGTGGCAACAGATAATAGCTCAAAACCAATTATTTGTTAATTCCAAAGTTGTAGATGAGCATTATGTTTTAAAGTCTGGAGACATTACCTCTCGTACTGTTCATAATATTACAGAACCAGAGGTATCTAGTAATATAAATCTTGTTTATCTAGATGATGACATCTTAGTGGTTGATAAACCTTCTCCTCTCCCTACTTCTGCCTCTGGTAGATTTATTAAGAATACACTGATCTATTTATTAAAACAGGTATTTGATACCGAGGAATTGTTCTCTGTGCATAGATTAGATGCCAACACTACAGGTTTGGTGGTAATTGCTCTTAATAAGGAAAGTGCAAAAAGTTTAATTGAGCAGTTTCAATCCAAAACCATTCAAAAAACTTATTTGGCATTGGTAGAAGGTATCTTTAAAGGAAGTACTACTGTTCATCAGTCTATTTCTAAAGACAAATCTGCTAGTGGCAGTAGAACAATCACCAAGGGAGACGACTCTACGACTAATATCAAAATCATTGATACTTTTGAAAATTCGTCGCTTTTAGAAGTACAACCAGAAACTGGCCGAACAAATCAAATAAGACTACACCTTGCTTCTATTGGCTATCCGATCGTTGGGGATATTGGTTATAAAGACAAAAACTATTTCTTAACTCATCCTATGACTTATCCAGAAGATCAGTTGTTTTTACATGCTTGGAAACTAGCTTTTCATCATCCTAAGACAAATAAACCAGTTAGTTTTGAAAGTAATATTCCTACCAAATATCCAAGAGTGGTAAAAGACTAACTAGATAAATAGAAATTATGATCTTCTATCTCTGCTTTTAATTGAGGTAAATTAGCTAACCCTATTTTTTTACCTTTTTTCACAATTACACCTTCTTTATGTAAGGAAGAAAGCACCCTTATTACTTGCTCTTCGTTTGTACCTGCATAACCTGCTATGTCTTTTCTAGACAGATTTAATGCTAAAAATTCATTCAATTGACCAAATTTCCTATGAATATACAAGAGGGAATCGATCACTTTTTCCCTTACAGTCATTTGTGCAATTTTCTGAACTTTAGTTTCACTATTACTTAGTTCTTCTGCATAAAAGCGCATAAAATCATAAGTCATCATAGGAACACTGGTAAATAACTCTTCTAACTTTTCAGACGAAAAGAAACATAATACAGCATCTGTAATAGAAAAGGCATCTATCTGATATTCCTGACTGTTACCGAATCCCCTATATCCTATAGTCTCTCCCTGCTTAGAAAATCTAAGTATTTGTTCTTTGCCATTAAAGTTTGTCTTAGATATTTTAGTCACACCATTAAACACAAAAAACAGCCCTTGTACTAATGTACCTTCTATAATAAATTGCCTGTTTTTTTGAACTCTCACAACTTTCTTCTGCTCTGCTATCTTTGTAACAAGAGCATTGGAAATATTTCGTTTTACTAAACAACTGGTGTTTTTACAACTTTCGCAGGAACCGTCCATTAGAATATTACGTATTAATACTTATTTTCTTACCTAAGTAAGTTAATTAATTCTAAAAAAAGAAACATTATTAAGTATAGTCGTACATAACACAAAATTTATAAAAAATATCACATTGATAACCTTAAATATTACAATTCTTGTAAAATTATCTTACGTGGGATTTATTTTTATTTTTCTTAAATAGGTCTTTTAATCCATCAAAACTTTTATTGTGTTGAAGACTTATTCCGTATACTGTATTTGTTGTTGCATCACTATCTGCAATTGTATTTGTAGAGTTTTTATTAAATGCTTTCATTCTTATTTTACCATCTTCGGTAATCAAATATTCTATCGTCCATTCACCAAAAACATTTGCTAAATCATTAGAAGATTCATAATTCGAGAAGCTCCCATCTCTAGTTACTCTCAATCTACCATCCAATAAAGAATACGATAATTTAAGACGAAAAACATTATTACTCTCTGGATCATAGCCAGAAAAGTCTATGGCTACATCTAAGTTTTCATCGAACTGAGAAACCCATGAACTAAACTGATTGGAGAACAACTCACTTAAGTTTTGTTGTGTACCGGTACTAATGTTACCAATATTCTGTTCGGATGAAAATTGTCTCAATACGATAAGTGAAAACACTTGTTTATTTTTCAATTGATCATCTGTAGACATTTTTGTTTCTAAATCTGCTACTACTGCTTCCATACTGGCAGCGTAATCATTGACCTTTATATCAAAATTAACATCTGGGTTTAGTAATTTACCTGTAAGTCCTAATAAAATATCTACTGGCACTTTGGTCTTAGCATCTGAACTGCTGCGTAATGTACTATCTACAATTATATTTTGTAATGAGGCATATTGCTCATAAAGTGCTTCTATTGCCAATTCTCCTTGGTAAGGATCTCCGTCCCAAGTAATTTTACTTCCTTTTTTAATATCAAATTTCTTATTTATTAAATCTATTAAAGTGAAATTGTAACTCCCTTCTTTAAAATTATAATCACCAAACATATTAAAATCACCACGAGTATCTATTTTCATATTAAGTAAGCCTTTACCACTCCCTTTTATAATATCTCCTGCACTGGCATCAAAAATAATTTCAAACAATGCGTCTGGTGTAATATTAAAATTAATATCCATTTCTATACCAGAGGTACTTACAAATGCGTCATTGTTAGATCTTTTAAGGTTTATTTTATCTTCTTTAGTTATAAATGTAATGTAGTCTTTTCTGGCAAGGTTGTCTGGTTCTTCTAATGGGACATGTATATGTGTACCTTGCATACTTCTCAACTCATCTGACCCTATAACAAGATTTGAGAAGGAGCCATCTATAGAAATTTCTCCTGTTGCAAAGGCAGTACCATAATACAAGGTATTATCTTTTGCTTGGGTATTTAACACAAATGTTTTTCTCAGTTTTAAATTGGTCGAAGCAGAAAAATTCTTAAACCAATGATGTGATATCCCCCCGTTTAGAATGGCTTTGGTGCGCCAAAGTGTATCTATCAAAGCTAAGTTTTTTACATATATCTGTTCTTTATCAAATAAAATCTCATCTGTAAATTCGTAGTATACTTTAAAGTAATCAAGTAAAAAACCACCTTCTTTCAATCATATTTTACCATCCCAATCTGGCTCATCCAATGATACTGTTAATTTTACAGTCCCATTTGCTAATCCTTTTAAATCTCTTACATAACCTAATAAAAAAGTTTCTAGAATCGAGAATTCTGCATCCTTTAGTGTAAAATCTATATTTAAAGGTGATTCTTCATTATGAACATCATACGTTCCTTTTGCATGAGTGATCACCAAATTATCTCTTATTAAGTCTATATCTACAAAACTTTTCTGTTCTTTTGTAGACCAGTCTACTTTGCCTCTTATCTTACCTATGGTATCTCCTAAAACCGCAAAATCTTCTATTAATAATTTACTTTTAAATTCTGGTTCGCCATAAGAGTCAAAGATCTCTAAATCTCCACTGATTAACCCTCCCAAATCTACGGTAGTAAAACCTTGAAGGTTTCTGGTATCGAAGTCCCTAAGTTTTATTTTTAGTTTATCTTCTTTTTTCTTGCTTAATATGCCCTCTAGTGCTAATAGCTGATTCTTATTATTGAAGTTTACTTCATGAAAATTAATAGATTGAGGGGAAATAGTGATCTCATTTTCTGAATTAATATGCCAATTTTTCTCTAATAAATGTAGATAACTGTGATCTAGGTTTAAGCTTAATGAATCTCTATAAAAATCTGCTGTCCCGTTTAAAAATACATAATTGCTGGATTCTGTCTGATTTGTTTTCATGGCAAAGTTTACTTTATCACCACCTATATTCACCAACAAATCTGAATCCTCTAAATACTCTTTGCTATTTATCTTTTGTTTTTTTGATTTGATATATACTGATCCTAAAGCAAGAGAGGTGTCTACCAATTTACTGGTATTGATATCTATCTCATTATCTATAAACTCATATTGTTTATATTTGAGGTACTGCGGATCGGATTTAAAATTAAATACAGAAGTATGTCCTCTATTTAGTTCTGCACGTATTTCTGTATCATCAGAAATACGAATATTGGTATCTAATAACTCTATCAGCCCACCTACATCCTTTAATATGGCATCCATATTTACATAGTAATCATGTATGGAAGTATCTTTTTGTGCATAGTATTCTTGTGTTTTAATAGGATCGTTTTCAAAAAACAAAATGTATTCTTCTACTAATACTGGAAAATCTTTTACTATGGTTTTAAACTTAAAGTCTCCATCTATATTGACATCTGCAAAGGCAGATTGAACATTAAATGTTCTAAATTTAGAAGAGTCTATTCTAGAGTCAAACTGAAAATTGGATATATCATAAGTACGTCCAGAAAAATATGCTTTACCATCGTCTATTGTTACATGACCGATTAAATCATCTATATCGAAATTTTCTGAATCAAAGCCTTCTACATCTATTCTAATTACACCATTTACAAATGCAGAATCTTTTGCATACCCTAGCTGTTTTAGATTAACTTTTGTCACCTCTCCTTCTATATCCACCTCTCCTTTATTTAAATCGAATAAGGCATTGGAAGTATTAAGAGATAAATTGGGATCATTGATTCGTAATGACCCATTAAATTCATTAAATGCAATATCTGCATCTAGTTCTATATCTGTATATCTATAATCTTTATATTCTAAAGCCGAGATTTTACCCAGCATAGTTACTTTAGATTTTTTAAGAGGAAAACCATAACTACCTGGTTTTATTACAACATTTAAGTCGGTCAATCCTACAGTCTCTACCCCTAAAAACTGACCTAAATCAAAATCTTTAGTATTCAATTCTCCAGAATAACTAGTTTTAGAAGAGTTTTCTTGGTTAATTACAAAATTAACATCTGTAGATACTTGACCTAAAGCTGTTTCGAAATCTCCGTGTGCTACAAAATTGTTTGTAAACCCTCTGAATGTTCCATTTAAGTTAATATTACCTAGTTTAGTTAATCCTTTATTATAAAAACCTTCATGTCTTATATATTGTTTTAAATCTTTGGGATAGACTTTAGATTTTTTGAAGTTCAGGTCCATAAATGTCTCCTGTACATTAGGCAACCCTGCAAAATCTAAATTCCCTTTTAAATAACTATTTTGACCAAATCTGAAGTCTAAATCATCAATACCAAAATCACTCACAAAACCATTGAAACCACCAGAAACTGTCCATATATCATTAAAAACCTTTACCTCTGGTGCAAATACTTCTAAATCTTTTGTTTTTATGATACTCTCATTTAAATCTGCTACTATCCTTACGCTATCATTGAAATGAGAAAAGGCCGCTGCTGTACGGTATTCAAAACTTAATGAATCTCTTATGACACTTTCTCCTATCTCTGCGTATAGTTTTTTTAATTCTAATTGCTGATTACAATACAAAAAACGAGTATCTAAATCATATACTTTTAAATGAGAGTCTGTATGATTTGCCGTTATGTCATTGCCATTAAAAGAGATGGTATCTAAATGCACCATAAAATTGGTAACATCTCCATTAATACTATCTATAGAGAAATTATTATAATCGAAATAATTTTCCCGTTCACTTTTTTGTTTACGATCATCTACATAATGAAAGGTCCCATTCACAATCTTACCTTGGGTTATGTAAAGAGGTTTGATTTTTGGTTTCTTATTTTTTTTAGGCTTAATAAATGTTTCTCTTACATCTTTGACAAATTGAGATAAGGAAATGAGCGGATCTTCGTTATACCAGACAGCTTTAAACTCTGGATCGTGTAGACTTACGTAATCTAGCTCTACCTCTCCTGTTTTAATAAGCTTTACTAGATTATAATCTACATGTAATAATTTAACATCAAAAAGTTGATTACCGTGTTTATCTACCGCATGTACCTTCTCGGCTTCTAATTCATCAAACCAACTGATAGCTATTTTTTCTAGACTTAGTTCATAGCCTGTTTTCTCTGATAAGTAATCTGTTGCTTTATGCGCACAATAGGTTTGTACTACTGGTAAATTAAGTAATATGACAATTAAAAGTAACAATAGAACTAAACTCCCCATGAACCATGCGAAAATTTTGAATATCCTATTTCTTATTTTTTGTAACTTCACGTAATTATTTAATACGATGTCTATAATACTTGCAATTGAATCATCCTGTGATGAAACCAGCGCTTCTGTAATCAAAGATGGCAAAATACTTGCCAATATCATTGCTACACAAGAAATACATAGCCAATATGGCGGTGTTGTACCGGAACTTGCATCCAGAGTACACCAACAAAATATTGTACCAGTAGTAAATCAAGCACTACATAGCGCAAATATACAAAAAGAGCAGTTAAATGCAGTAGCTTTTACTAGAGGTCCTGGATTAATGGGAGCTTTACTGGTAGGTACTTCTTTTGCAAAGGCTATTGGACTAAGTCTTAATATACCATTAATAGAGGTAAATCATATGGAGGCGCATATTTTGGCGCATTTTATAGATGATCCTAAACCTCAATTTCCGTTCTTATGTTTAACTATTTCTGGTGGTCATACTCAGATTGTAAGAGTAGATTCTCCTCTAGAAATGGTGGTTCTAGGTAAAACAATAGATGATGCTGTAGGAGAAGCTTTTGATAAAAGCGCAAAAATATTAGGCATCGAATATCCTGGAGGCCCATTAATTGACAAATATGCCAAAGAGGGGGACGAAACAAAATTTACTTTTTCGAAGTCTCAAATGAAAGATTACGATTTTTCGTTCAGCGGTATTAAAACTTCTTTTTTATACTTCTTGCAAAAAGAAATGGCTAAAAATCCCAATTTCATCAAAGAGAATCTAAATGATCTCTGTGCTAGTATTCAGTATAATTTGGTCTCTATGTTATCTAAAAAGTTAAAGAAGGCGGCTTTCGATACTGGAATTAGACAAATTGGAATTGCTGGAGGAGTTGCGGCAAATTCTAGAATAAGAACAGAATTAATCTCTTTGTCTAAAAAACACCATTGGGATATCTACATACCAGATTTTGAATATTGTACAGACAATGCGGCAATGATTGCTATAGCGGCACATTATAAGTATGAAGCTAAAGAGTTTTGTGATCAATCTGTTTCTGCTGATCCCAAAATGAAGATTATTGATTCTAGAGACTAATACGGTCAGATTCTTTATTATATTTGTTTAATAACTTTTAACAGCTAAAAAATTATGAGTAATAGTTTACTTAATAGAATATCAAATTTAGAGTCAACTCCAAAAATCATCATTTTCATAGTCTTAACGATTGTTTGTCTGTGGCTCTTCAACTTTGTTTTTGGATTGATAGATTTTATTATTCCATTTTCTACGACTATAGGGTTTATTTGTTCTGTTGTAATTGTGGGATATTTGGGGTTAAAAATATTTAGAAGGGATCTATAATAGTGGCAAAGAAAAAAGACGAATACAAAATCATAAATGTCAAAAATAAAAAGGCATTTTATAACTACGAAATTGTAGATAAGTATACTGCTGGTATGATGCTCAAAGGAACTGAAAT
>JAYJMJ010044357.1:0-21109 GCA_036873875.1 Laminaria ephemera | reverse complement strand
TCAGGTTCAAGGAGTTGCTATTCCTCTAGCGCCGCGTCGGTCGCAATGGAAGAAGCGAGGAATTCGATCAGTGAAGAGTATGAATCATCAGATTGTACCGTAGCTCGAGGGACGTACATCGAAACACCCATATCGAGAGCCAGAAAAAAGCCGTTCGCCGCCGGTGTAAATCCAGTAAAACCTGAAAGCTTCATGGTTGATGTACCGTTGGTTGAACTGGTCGTGATGCAGCGATCATTGAATACAAGGTCAGCGGTTTTATTGTCACGGACGGTCGCCAGCCGGGCGTTTACCCATCTGCGTTTCGATGTTACGGACACCGCAAATTCGTAGACTCCAGCGCAGAGCAAAAGCCCTCCAAAAAGCCACTGATGACGAAAAATGACGGCGAAGGAAACGCCCAGGCAAATTAACGCGATGGCCAGCCTGATTTCGTATCGTTTGAACTTTGAGCAATGGACCAACCAGTCGTCATAGTGCTGCTCAAAATAGTCCCGATCGAATTTCAGTTTGGCTGTCGCGTTCATCCTTCAAGTCTCAATGTTAGGTGTAGAGCCAGCGACGAGTTTTTTGTCAGTCCATCGTCTCGTGTTTGCGTTCCTGTAGTCGTGCAAGACTCAAGGAAATGGCCTCAGCCGTGAAAGCCAACAATCATCAGGTCGTTTTTCCTGGCCGCCAGATCGAACCACTCATTGACTGATGCGAGGGCTGCGGCGATTTCAGAATCCGTGGTGTCAGCCGAAAGTTTTGCAACGATTGGCTTGGCAGCAAGGATCTGCGTGTGTGTCCAATGCCCAACCATTGGCCAGTCATCGGAACAGGGGATGTCGATCGGGCAGTTGTCGATCAGCTGGATAAATCTCAGAGACGTTCCTGATTCGGCGAGCTCACAATCAAGACGGTCGTACCATTCCATGTTGCACGGCATGAATCCGCGATTGGAAAGGGAATCTCCAAGGCAGCCGCAGAGGACTTCAAAAGCCCATCCGTAACAGCTGCCGTCAAAATCGCCGGTGATAGTCTTGGAGAAAAGTTCGCGAAATGCCTGCTCGTGTGAGATGGCATCTTCGTCGTCGGCTTCAAGGAGTTGCTCGTCAAGTTCAGCAAGCCGGCCTTTGGCGGCGATCAAGCAGTCCCGCAAAAGTTCTTCGTCACCGTCCCGCGCCAAGTTGAGAACTTGACGCTGCGGAACGATATATACAGACAAACCGTAACTCATGCGAATCTCTGACCTGCCTGAGTGTTACTGATCCGCGGCTTCTTCAAAGCCCGCGTCTTTGATCGCTTCGTACTTCATTTTCAATGGAACGACGTTGTATCCGTTTTCCGTTAGCAATTTCGCAGCCTGACCGGCGCGTCCACCTGACTTTCAGTGGATGAATACGGTCTGCTCTTTATTGATCGCTCCGAATGCCCCTGCAGGATCCTCTTTAATTTGATCTACAGGAATATGCTTAGCAATTGCGAAGTGAGCATCGTCCCACTCTTCGATTGAGCGAACGTCGACCAGTAAGGCCGTTCCGGCGCCGACTTGTTTGAGTGCATCAGCCAGAAGTACATCGTCAGCTGATTCGCCGGCCGGCGGAGTCTGCTGTGCGGTTGTTTGGCTCGAGTCAGAGGCTTCTGGGTCTGACGGCTTAGAACAGCCCGGCATGATCAGCAACAATAAAAGGAAAGCTGTGGTTAGTCGCATGTGAATCCGTGTCGTTAAAAAGTCGTATCGGTTGGTCAGTGAATCAGAACGTAACTGGCACTGCTCGTTCTATGTTACATCTTATGCTCTCACGGCATATACGAATCGCCATTAATAGGCTGACGCGCAAGAGGATTGATGCCATTGAGACATTATTGTCGAGCAGGCCAAGTCTTGAGTCAACAGAGGAGCTGGGAGAATGCGAAGTAGTATCTTGGTGCCTAAAATAGTGAAATCATCTTCCGGATGTTTTGTCTGCTTGCGCTCAGTGCGTGACTGGGTTAGCGTTTTGTTATCTGATTGCAGGATCGATATGTATGACTTTGGAGACGACAGGATTAGCCACTATTGCAGTGAGCCTTGTGATGCAACAGTGGCATGAGGAGCTGCACTGCACTGCTTGGTGCTAGGTGGCTGCCCAGCGCATCATTCCTTTTTGACATGAATCTCCTAAGACTCAAATCCAGTCTCCGTCACGATATATCCGACCTCTTTGGATACCTGACGTTTGGCAGGGGGAGCAGATGGCCAATATTCTTGCACCGAAAAATCCATCGTTCCGTCGTTGTCCAAGTCCTGCACGATAACTTCGTGCCAAGTACGAGTGAAAGTCTCTGTAGGCAATACATCCAGCAGTTTGTCGCCGTTGAAAAGGGCAACAATCGACCTGTCCCAGCCAGGTGAAGCCTTGGCCGTTTGTGTTAGCAAAAGTAGTTCTAATTTCCCCTTGGCGCCATCCGCGTCGACTAATTCCATGTCGGCATCTAGCTCCCAGATCGGTGTCGATGATTCTTCCCCAAGCAGTCTGAGTTCGGAGAGGCTCGGAGCAAAAGCTCTGGCGATTCTCAAAGCCTCGAGGTCTTTCTCGTCTTTAGGGTCAAAACTTCCAAACACCGCCAACGCACGCGAACGAACTCGATACCCCGACTCGACTTCAGCCGCAAAGCTTCGCAACTCATTAATCTCTTTAGCCATTCCCGCCTGTCGCCAAACGGATAGGCCGATCCCCGCAAACGCGATGAGGACCAGAAAGCTTAGGATCGAAAATTGAAATTTGTGTTTTGACATTAGGCCTTACAGTCGAAATGCGATTTTCCAATCTCGTAGATGGAGCCCCGGCGGGAAAGTTGTAATCTGAGTGAAGTTGCCCAGCCGAAGGCTTGGTTTAACCGGACTGGCGTACGTTGACTACGAATTTTCACACCGAATCTTCGTTGAAGCTTTGTGAAGAAAATGCTGGCGATAATTCGGATCAGCAACACGGCACACAAAGCCTGTATACCGCTCAGATAGCAAGCCCCAGCGAGTGCGACGGAAGCCAGTGTGACAAACACAAAAATGCTCTTGATTGAACATTTCATGCTTAGCAACAAGCCTAGCCAACAGATGACGTTGTCAGTTTAGCGTATTGCGTCTATCGCTTGGGGGCTACAGCCCGTACTTTTGTTTAAGCTTTCCCAACTCTTTTCGAGCACTCTCTCGTGTTTCGAGTTGCCCATTGTTAATCATTGCTCGCGCCTCGTCCCACATTTTGGCTGTGTCTTGACTAACACGGGTGGCGGCACTGAGAAAATTGAAAAGGTCCGGACTGGCGAGGTTTACCTTCCAGCCATCATCGCTCTTGGTTAGCTGAAGTGGGCTTGCAGGATTCTGTGGCCAAACCGCGTTGGTGTCGTCGACCATCTCTACGATTACACTTTCGATATTGTTGCGTATCCTGTCGGTCAAAACGCCAGCAGGAATTCCGCCTTCGCCAAAGGACTCTTTCTCAGTCGTTGCAAACTTGTCAAAAGCTTGCAGCTGAAGAATGTTTGCATCGATGTAAGCCATTACCGCATCGTTCACAATCGTCGCCGAGGCAGATTTGTCGCGATCTCCTTCAATAATTCCAGTGAAGAAGATGTCAACTGCTTCGTCAGGTGTTGCCAAGCCGGGATCGGATGCGACAAAACTACGGCTATCCGATTCCTGTTGAGTGGTTGTGCTTTCCAGAGACTTTGAGTCACAACCGACAAGCAACAGTATCACCAGTGTTAGCAGAGATAGATTTGTGAAATGCTTCAAAGGATATCCCAAGGCGTTGTTGGACCAGAGTTGTATTGAAAAGTGTTCGGGCTAGTTCTGAGAGCAGTCATGGTGATGGAAATTGTTCGTTCGATTCGAGCGCCCGGGGAATTGTTTTCGCTTGTTCATTTTTCGGCACTCCAGAACAGGTAGACGCCCAGCCCCGCAAATACTGCCGCGAAAATTGGACCACTAAGGAAATACCCCGCGAGAGGAAATGCGATTACCCAAAAGCTGAACCACCCCCACGATCGCCGGATCTCGCTTTGGTTTTGACCTGCGTCATCACTTGAATTCATAGCTGAATGTCAGATGTAGAGTTTAGTTTGCGCACGTTCGGTTCTGTCAGCGAGAAATTAACGCTGGCCCGTTGCGTCCACTTTAACCAAGACGTAGTAAAAGTAAAAATCTAAGTTCGTGCTGGGTAAAGTGAGCGAAGGCTGCCGCGACGTTGCCTGGTAAGCAACCCCGTTTCGCGGCTTAGGTTCAGCCTTTTGTTTTAATACGATCACCAAGAGCGAGCCCAATCTGGTGAAGGCTCCGGCTGAGGGGTCATTTTAGCAAAATCGGCAATCAACGAGTGGCCTCGCATCAATCTTCCATCTACGTACTCAAACCTTTTGCCATGCTGGTCAACTCCTTTACCGGCAATGAAATTTGCGGCGGACCTCGCAGGCGAAGGCAAGGCTTGGGCGGGCGGATCTCTCCCGGTAAACCTAGACAAAATGTTGAAAAACTCTGGGAGTTGTTCTCTCGGGCTAAGTTTGTCCCATTGAGGATGAGAAATTAACAAAGTCGAATTGTCGACAAAGTCTGTGCTGATTCCCTGCGTTCCAGTTTGAGGCCAGAACGCGATAGCCGTTAGCCAAGGAGGTCGACTGATCGCAGTCCACGAATCGCAATCGTCAGCTCCATGATTACCAGGATGCTTTGCGGCAAGGTATGCGAAAAGCTCTCCATTGGGAGAAATACTGCAACTGTCTTCGTAGATCCTGCCTCGAAACCATGAACCCAATTGGATTTCATCTGTTGAGGTGTCCCAAAGCACTAACCGAGTCCACTCTGTTGGGCCTCGTCGTAAGATCGCGGCCTTCGACGATCCAGCCGCAAACTCAATGTGAATCCTGGGTGCTACGTTCATGAACTCTCCTGGCAAAATAGCGTCCACGTTCACCGAAACGCAGAGGGAGGTGTAAGTTAAAGTCATAGCAGACCAAATGAAAAATGCCCAACGCTAGAATCCCAGCAAAGTCGACGGTCGGTAAACATTGTTCAATGGTTTGCTAAATAGCGGCAAGGGTGATTGCGAATGAGTCAGGACTCGAGATCTTTGCCTCGATCAGCCAAGCGTTTGATTTGATTTGCGAGCCGTCGTCTATTCTCGTGAATCTGCTTAGGCTTGTCGTTTTCTAATTCCGTAAGTTGATCAATCAAATTGGCAAGCTCCCGTTTCAAAACAATATCATCAGAGCCGATCGCTGATCGAACTGTCTGGTCATAGCTATTTCGCAATCGAACAATATTTCGTTTCTCTTTCCGGCACGCGGTACATTGCCGAGGAAACGCGTCAACGTAAAAACGAAGTTCTTCGTACCAAAGTTTTTGCTCGTCAACATTGAATCGAAAGTTCTCGTTGCAGTTAGAACACTTGAAGACGGCATCCAGATACCAGTGCCGCGGACAAACCGAGAAATTCTGACGAGCAATGTCGGCTCTTACAGCGGTTTCGTAATGCAAGTAAAGAGAACCTGAGAACAGATGCTTTGGCATTGCTCTTGAGTCTTTCGAGCCAAAACACACAGGATACTCCAAGTTAGGATAACCGTCGCATTAACCAAAAAGCGACGCGTTGTTCAAATTTAAGATCGTAGTGGTCAAAAATACCACGCCCAGCCCATTTCGATCAGGATCCAAATCCATCGCTTCATGGTTTCGGTTCAGCGTGTTGTTGTCCATCAACTACTTTTAGTAGAAAAGACACCAATGGCTCTATGAGCAAAGCAAGTCAACATTGTACTCCCGGCGAAATGTGCGGCACTGCAAAATCGGGGGGCCCGTCTGATACAATTGTGAAATGGAAACTCAAAAGTCTCGTCGTCGTTGGTTTCGATTCAGTATACGTGCACTGCTGATTTTGTTCGTCTTGTTGTCTGTTCCTCTGGTTTGGATTGGCTGGGAACTGGATCAAAGGCGACGCGAGAAAGTTGTTGTTGCGTGGGTTGAGGAAATGGGCGGTTCAAGTGAGCCCTATATCGCGTACAGTACGCTGAGCTGGTGGGACAAAACGAAGGACAAGTGGTTCGGATCGAGAGTACGGGTGGTTGACCTTGGCGATACACAGGTCCGCGACCTCTCCTCATTGGCGGAACTAACGAGCCTCACATCGCTTAACCTTGACGCGACTCAAGTGAGTGATCTCTCGCCATTGGCGGAGTTGGTGCACCTCACATCGCTTGGTCTCGATGACACCCAAGTGAGCGACCTCTCCCCGCTAGTAAGATTGAAGAGCCTCGCAGAGCTGAACCTGGTTGCGACTCCAATCGGCGACCTCGCGCCATTGGCAGGATTGAAGAACCTTGCCGTGCTTGACCTCTGCAATACTCAAGTGAGTGACATTTCGTCGCTGGCAAACCTGACGAATCTCGAATGGCTTTACCTCGATGCGACTACGGTGAGCAACCTTTCGCCATTAGCGGAATTGAAGAAGCTCGGCGTGCTTGACATGAACGGCACACAAGTGAGCGATCTGTCGCCATTGGTGGGATTGAAGACTCTTCGCGGGCTTTCTCTCGCGGGGACGCCGGTGAGCGACTTGTCGCCACTGACTGAGCTGAAAAACCTCGAAGAGATTTACCTTGGTGGCATGGACGAGAACGGTGAGCAGGTGGAGAAACTGAAGTTGGCTTTACCGAATTGCACAATAGATTTCTGATCGACTGATGGACATCCAGCCTGAGGCGGAGTGTGTGTTTAGTCTGTGGGGCTATCGACTTAGAAGCTCGCTCAACAAAACAAAGTGTGCTTCCAAAAACCAAGGCTGTCAATCTAGCGGGTGGACAAAAGGTTCAGCACCTTGGGTCGATTGGCTTGGCGGCGATCTTCTTGCCAATCGGAGTCCTATGGCCGAACCGGTGAGTGCAAAAGAGGCAAGGACTACAAACATTCCGTACCAGCTTGCATTCTGCACCCATACCAAAAACGTAAAGCCCGCATACGCGAGGAAGCCTGCAAGCAACCCGAGTATAGCGAAGGTAATTACGCGAACACCACTGGGTGGGTTTCGATTATTCATGAGATTGCACTGGCCTGAGCAAGCGGGGTAACGGAAACAATCAACAAGCCGGAACGAATGCCCTAAACATTGATATGCACAAGCAAGTCCGACTCGTTATTCATCATCACGTTTTGATTCACCTGACGCAAGCATCGATCGCCGCAACCCCAGCCCACAAATCGAACCCAATATCGCTGCGCAAACGAACGCGACAGGCATCATGTTTTTGTACGGCTGGAAGAGGTTTGCGAAAATAAAGACCGTTACAATTGCAACCAATGCGCCAACAATTAGCGCTAAGACCATAGCGGATAATTGAATGCCGATACCTGATGCTTGATTGGGAGGGTTTTTCTTCATTCTATGGATTCCATCACTGGACATGGTCAAGTCGGTGTCAACTGAGATGCGTGGGAAAGCCTGTATTGAGGTCGTGTCTCATGAAATAGCCGAGTCAATCGGCGAAGCTTACACAGGTTCCTCTTTGCGTAAAACGTGTTGTCATCAATGTTCTCCAAGTCGTTCCGGAGACTGCAAACCTGAACGTGGAGACGTCAAGCCAAATCGAGTCAGCATCAAGCCTACAGTAATCAAACCCAAGACCGAAGCTGCAACGTCATTGGAATCGTACACGTTGTTTCCGCCGATATCGTGAAATTTGAATTCTTGGGAAAGAACGTAAGTCGCTGCGATCAGCGTTGCCGCAAAATAAAGTGCCGAATTACCTAGCTGAAAAAAGCCAATCGAAAAACGTTGGCGACAGAAGGACAGGATGCCGGAAATCAACATTGTTCCCATCATCGCCTCGAGAAAGTTCGGTAGCGAATACGCAATGGTGAGCATGACACCAGAATCATACGACGCCGCTAAAAATGGCCGGAACGCAAATTTATTGAGAATGAATAGGATGAAGCAGGATGCAAAGACAATCCTTATGTATTGCTTTGTAATCATCGAAGCGAATCCTGCAAGTTGTCGATAGTTTTCGAAAACGGATCTAAGTAGTGATCACCGAGACAGAGTCCGCAATCAGTCGATTTCTTCTTCAGTGTTGATGACCAGGCAGGGCAAGCCAATTCGGTCTCCAAGCTCACGGTAGAATGAGTGGAACGCCGCACCACAAAATTGCTCATCCGGGAATTGCCCCATCGAGTCGCGAACCAATTCTGCAACGCCTTTGAATAGGGCGGCTTCGTATGTTTTCCAGTCGAATTTCATTGGCTCAAAATTGAAGATGAGATGTTTTCGTGTCGAGCTGAATGAGGCTGGCCACGCTCAAAGAATCCCTATTCAGCATCGAGATCGCTGGCATCTTCAGACTCGTCGTCGATCCTAAGGATTTTGTTGATCGCTTTTTGTGCGTTTTCACCAACTGACCAACACGTACCGTCGGCTGATTCGTCATCGTCCTCCTCAGACTCAGGCATCGTGTCGTCTGAAACGATTGCCTTAAGATGAGGGATGGCAGATGAGTCACCAATTTCACCCAGCGCAAAAGCGGCGTCGTATCGAACGAACGCGTTCTCCGATGCGAGTAGTGGGAGCAAGACAGGCAAGGCTCTTGGATCGCGGAGTGCGGCCAACGCTTTTACGATATTCGAACGAATCTCATATTCAATGTCGCTTTTCCTCAACATCTCACAAAGTGGTTTTACGGCCGTTTTGTCATTAAGATTTGCCAGAGCCTGAACTGAACAGAGACGTACATACTTGTCAGGATCGTTGAGCAGATGGTGGAGTTTTTCAATAACCGTCGGCTGGTCAAAGTTTCCAAGCTCGTAGGCTGCGATGCGACGCCAATCCAAGTCATCCCCCTCCAGTAAACCCAGCACTTGTTCCAGTGAATTGGGACGCTCAGCTCCGTGTATCCACAGCATCTCCGGGTGAATAAATTCATCGCCGACACTTTCTTCGTCTTCGCCATTCTCGTTGCCGCCATCATCATCGATTGGCGTAGGCCGCGACAAGATCGACTCAGCCAAGGATGTAATGTCTTCTAGATTGTAGTCGTCAACTTTGCTTACTCCAGCCGAACGCAACTGCACGCAGGCTTCACGAAAGCATTCAATAGCAACTCGGTCATCTTCGTAGGGACCATCAGGATCGTCGTCGAATCCATCCAATAGGAATGCAAAGTCTTGGACGACGCTAGTCCATATTTGGATAGCGTGATCCATCTCGTCTGACCTTCGGCAGCAGTCAGCATTTGCATTCATCGCCGGGCCGATCAGGTGATGATAATGAGCGCAAACGGCTAGTGTGGCTTTTGCCCACATACCACTGGCATTCAATTCGTGTTGCAGCCATAGGTTTTCAGAAAAGTGTTGCGTTAGTTCTTCTGCGTGCCATGCACAGTCCGTGCCAATCTCCCAAGCTTCACCAGAGATGACACCTTCCGGCGACTCAGCAGCGGCGGTGCTGATCTTGTCTATCTCTGAATTCAAGTCACCTAAAGTCGCGAGAATGAAGCCAGCATGCTCTTCGCGCGAATCTTCGCTCTTTAGATCCAGTGTGAGAATCCGTTCGATCTTCGGTTTGAGTTCGTGGAGCATTGTTAATTTTCGTTGAATGATGCCGGTGATCAATGAGCGGGAAAGATAAGCCCTAGCTCTGTCCATTAATAGGTAGTGGAAGTCGTCAAGACTTCCTGGATGATCAAAATCACCGTGACAAGTCGAATTTCTCGACGAACTCCGCAACGTGTCGGACTAAGGGACTGAGCCTAAGCAATGAAAACATGCACAAGTCGCGTCGTGTCCATCGGATTGTTAACTCGCAATATTCTACGAAACGCTTTCTCTATTTTTTACCGTTGGCGAAATCATAGATCCGTTGGGTGTCATCAAGGTACATTCGGCCATCCCATGAACGATAGCAATGATTTTGGTCGCCGTCCCAAACGCCTAGTATGTAGTCGTTCGCTCCGGTGCCGCCAAGTTCTTTGACGTACCGCGTTCCAGTGTTGAATATTGGTGCAAAAATATCGAGGCTGTCTTCAATTGCTTCAAACTCACGCCGAGTCGGGCATCGATCGTTTTGCTCGACAAACTGGTCGATGGCGTTAATCATTGGCTCAAGACTTTGTCGCCGCTTGTTGTGCCACTCTCTGGTCGAGTTTCTCGCGTCAGAATAGATTGCGAAGACGACTCCAAAAATCATGGTGACAATCAACAGGTATCCAATGCCAAATCTTTTTCGAATCATGTCTAGCAATGCTCTCGACGGCGTTAACCCAAACGCGGCGCAAGTTTAGTTCCAGATCGTGGAGATGTGCAAGCGAAGTCATCGGCCCACGGTTCCGGTTCAACGAATTTTAGTTCGATGCCTAGAGTAATGTCGCCACGCTCTAGTACTCGATAGCATAGCCGAAAAGTCCCACGCTCGCGTTTGCCGTAGCGTTTGATCTGCAAATATTTGGCACCGAATGCTTTAAAGCTTCGTCTGGATCTAACTCTTCAAAACTTGAAACCTCGCGGACGTAGATCAGACGTTGGACTTTATAATCTACTGTTAGCTGTCGTCGGAAAAACAGGAAGTCGACAAATGAGGGCCTGTTTTCAGTTTGAGAAATGGAAGCCACTGGGCCTCCCTTCAAGGCGGGAGGAACCTCTGATTGCACTACTTTGCTCATTATCATGACATGACTTGTGCCCGTTAAGGCTGAAACGCTGTGTCTCTCGACAGTGGTGTCAATAATCTCTCGTTACGCCCGCTCAAGATTTCGATTTAGCAACGACTGCATGGCTGCAAGAATCGACAAAATCGTAATGCAGCCAATCAATGCGCGTAGGGAGAATTTGATTCGCATAGTTCAATTCAAATAACTTCGACGTTAACCGAAACGCGCCGAAAAGTTCAGTTTAGGGTCGTAGCGGATGACAAATTGCCGAAGCCGACGAGCGAAGGTTCCTGCCAAGCCACTTTGTTCGCAATTTCGGTTTAACTTCCTGTTGTCATGCGAAGTCCGTGTAAGAACGTCGTTAGTTTAGCTTCGGAGCGATCAGCATCCACATGTATGCGACGAGGAACAGTCCGAACGGAACAACGACAAGTGCCATCAAAGTTCGATTTCTCTTAATATTCTGAACCATCGCGTTGGCGAATGCAATTATCCCGGCGAATCCCAGCACGGGCGGTGACCAACAGAGAATCCAAAGCGTGTTCTCCTCCGTTGCGTAAAGATGCAAAATGTTGGCGAAAAACGCCACGAAAAGCACTGCAAATAGGGTGTTGGCCCAGCGGTTGATAAGTGAAGTGCGAATTCCAGTATTAGAGTTACTCGTCTCCGTTGTAGTAGGTGATTCGTAAGGATTCTGCATATCGCTCTTCAGAACAAAATTACGGCCACGTAAACCAAAACGCGGCAAGAACGGGAATCTAAGACGGGGCCAAGTAGTAAAGCCAACGGCCAGAGTTCGGCATGCAAATCTGCCGAGTCAAAGATTCGGTTCAACGATCTGTTATCCTGCTTTCAGCTCCAATGCGCGATGATTGTAACCGATCCATTCGAATCGTCGACTTCTAACTCGGCGTGAGTCGCGCCCTCAGCAGGTTCGATCGAATACGAGCGGCGGCTTCCGTCTGTTTCGGGGGCAACGCCCTTCGTGCCAGGTGAGCTAGAGATCCATTCGTCAATTTGCGACGGGTCAGCATTGAAGGTTACTGTGAATTGCCTGGAAAACATTCCGCCTTCAGTTTGATAGTCAATATTTGTCGCTGAATCTGGGAAGTCCGCCAGCCTAGCCCACTCCTTTGTGGCCGCAATTGCACTGTGATAATTTGCGTTTTGCAGCCAGAAAAAGCCTACTGCAAATCCCACAGCGACAATGGTGATTGCCGCCACGCAGCCGTTGATAGTTCTGCGATTCTTCATACAGCATTGGCTCAGGCAGAAAAACGCCCTCGTTAACCGAGAACGGTGAAAAGTTTAAATCAGAATTGTCGCGGGCAAAACGGCAAAGCCAATCCGCGAAGATCGGTATGCAGGGCCGCCGTACTGAATCTTCGGATCAAAGTACCAGTATCCGTCACTTGGTCTAGCGAGACGCTCCGAACCCGAAGATCAATAAGGGCAATACAACAGATATGACCATGATAAGTGCAATTAGCCACAGATAGCCAACAGACTCTTTTTGTTTCTTCACCAGCTGTTCTAGAAGAACATTTTGACGTCGAAGTTCGTGGATGATTTCATTGAGAAGGTCAGTATTCATTGCACGATTTTACATCACTAGGAATCTGCAATCAACGAGACGTCCGTCAGCCATTGGTCCGACCGATCGGTTCAACATGTTGCTATCCTGCGATTCCAAAAACCTTGCCTTGAATGGTCAAGGCTTGCGTTCATCCAGTTTCTTTAACAATTTGTTGTATTGACCTTTAGGCACAAACATTCTGTGTATGCAAAAATCATCGGTGTCTCCATCATGGGTCGCTGAATGTGATTCGCCGAAGTTTACGACCTGTTTTGTTATCAGATTGATGTCGATGAAGTAATAGGTTCGCGTTTTTGTCATGCCGAATTCCTGTCTTGGATCTGCCATTGCGAATCTCTAAATGCGTATTGCCAAAGCACAAAGAGAGCATGTTGTTTTCGTCCGATCCTTTTTCCCCGTTGTGCGCCACAGTCATCTCTGCAAAGCAAACCTGATGTCCTCAACTGGAGCAACTTTGCCTTCAATCGTCACGGTGAGGAAAAGCGGATAACGCCCATCTCAATCGAGACGAAGCCGATATTGTAAATTCAAATTCGCAGTCCGCAAAGTGCGAGGCCACTGGGAGAAACCGCGTGCAAAATCATCGGCTTGCTGTTTCAATTTAGCGTATTGTTATCTGGTGAATGACTGAAAGCTAATACCATTGGCCAACAATCCCAGCGCTAGTGCAACAACCACCATCAAAACAAGCAAGTGGGTCAAGCGAAACTGAAATGGTTTATTAGCTAGGTTCTCTTTAGGCTGCGAACGGTCCATTTGCCATTCAACCATGTAGGGCGCACCAATGAGCAGGTAAAACGCGATGATCAGCTTGAACACAAAAGCGATTAAGAAAGGAGCGTTGTAGCGTGAGAACGATCCTTCATTTGAAATCACTTCTCCAACTTCATACTGTTCAACAATCGTCATTCCGAATGCGTGAATAAAGTGTGGCATCGCTTCCGCAAATATCAGTATGGCAACGGCTGTCAATGCAACGCGATACATTGCTCGTTCTAACTCATATGGGTTAGCCAAATTGTCTGGAAAAATGCGGCCAGCAATGCTGTCACACTTCGCGATAAGATAGCCAGAAACGCCATAAGAAATTATGGGCGATACAAGCATGCTGAAGACTACGGGCAATTGAGTGTAGTAGAATTTGTTGAAGAAACTTCGAGTGATTCGTTCTGCTGAGTCTGGCAGTACAAAGCAAGTTGTGAGAATGATTCCAGCAGCACCGCAAAGAAACAGCCCCACTCGGGTCAATTGAACGGGGTTCGACAATTTGCTCTCCAGGGTTCAAGACGGACAAGACAACGACAGTGGTAACCGAGAAGCGGTGTAAAGTTCAATTCTGAGCTGTAGTGAGTGGAACTGACTAAGCCAATACGGGTAGGTTGCTGTGCAAAGCCGTCGGTCAGTGGCTTAGGTTCAACGTGTTGTAATCATTCTTGATCAGAGCGAATCCACTTGCCAATCTGTGTCTCTTTGTCAAACCAAATTGACTCCTCCGCTTCAAAATTCAAAGGAACTAAGAACTCTTGGTTTCCTTTGCGATTTGTCGTCGATGGAATATCGATCGGCAAGGCATCGCTTACGGGGAAACAGATAAAGATCCGACCATCGCCATTGTTGAGACAAGAAATTCCCAGCGAGGTTCGCCACAGATTGCGCGGAACGACATATTCAACCCGAATCCCTTCGCTAGATAGTTCCTTGCTGATAATCACCGCTTCGCTAGTTTTGTAGAGCCGTGGATTTGGCGACTTCCAGAACAGATGCTGCATCAAGACCGTTCCAGCAATAGCTGCAATAGGAAACACAACCAGCAGAAGTAGTCTTGAGTTTCGGTTCATTTCTTTAGGAGGATGACGCCTGCGATCACCGAGCCAGAGCGATAGATCCAGCTAATGAAGATCGCTCACAAGTCCGGATTTGAGTTTTTCGTAGTGCGGCTTTGCGTTTCTCTGTTTTGAGATTTGGAATATTTCAGTCAGCCTAGGGATCAATAGCATAATCAAAGCTGCTCCAGAGAAGCACATTGCCTGCTCATGTGGCTCGCCAAAAATCCCGAACGAAAAGTCGGGCGTAACGAATGCGCTGTAGGCCCCTCATGGCAAACTGCCACAAATGCAATCAGTCCGAGGAAAACAATAAAGCCAAACAACCCGACGGCCAGCAAAGCGGTTCGGTTCCACTTGCCTAGAATAGGCCGATTCCAAAAGCCATCGACAACCTCGTCTTTACGCGGTAACTGCCTAGTTTTGGGTCGAATCACTTTGCCAATCGCGGAAAAACGCATGTTGCAAGTCTCACGTCATCACTTCGTCAGAAACCAATAAAGATTGCCGAGAATTCGTTTGAAAGTTCTAGACGGGACAAAGTGCATTCAACCGATGCTCGGGGAGAATGTGAATTAGGATCGCAGCGGGAGGAATAGTGAAGCCAGCCCTCAAGAATCCGTACGCAAATCCATCGGTCCGAGGATTAAGTTCAGCGTATTGTTATGATGAGTCGACGCATCCCTGTTCCAAGCTGGCGGTAGTCCATGACTATTCAGGATCAGATTTCTCAAATGATTCTTCCCGCCATCCGAGTCCCATGAATTTGTATAGCTCTACTTTCGCAACGACAAACTCGCCCTCGCGAATGTCAAATGCATGGATTTCTCCAACGGGAGGGCATGACTTGCTGCCTATGGGGGTAGCAGTAAGCTCTATTTCACTGTCTCGTTCGATGTAACGATTTGTGACCGAAAGTGCTGCTGTCAGTGCGTCTTCTTCTGGGAGTAATGCTACATAGTTCCCAGCAAACCACACTGCAAATACGAGCATGCCTACCGCGATGACTGAGACAAGGAAGTAAAGAATGCGTTTCATGTGTGTTTGCCGTAAGCAAGATATCGTCCACGTTAAACGAGACGTGGGAATAGTAAAAATCTGAGTGGAGCGGATGATGAGATTGAGGAAGTCAATCATCCGCGTAACGATGTGCCAGATCACGCGGTCCGCGGGATCGGTTCAGCGTATCGTTATCCTACAACTAATCAAACGACTGGCCGCTAGGAAGTGTTTTAGATTCGCTTTTGCACACGACACGTCTATTCCGCCAGTCGAAAAACTCGACTTCTAGCACGACGGCACACTGCCGCCATTGTTGAAATTCGATTGTAGCAGACTGCCCTCTCCTTAGAACTACATAAGGGACTTCGCCTTGTGAGTAGCTGAGCCGAGATCCTGGGTCAAAATTGCAGGCGAACGTCGAAACCTTGTTGCCGACGCCTTGGTACCAGACACGTGTGCTGGAGTGGTTCGTGACCGTAACTGAAACCAAATCATATTCACCCCCAGTTTCCTTATCTATTTGCACGGATTGTTCTGGTGAAGAAAATGAGATATTTGGCCGAAATGGGAGGAGCCAACTGGTCGTGACTGCAACGATCGCAATTAGCAAGAGAAGGGAACGCAAGCTGAATTTGAACAAGCTAACTCCCTAGATTTTTAGGCGGGATAACGTCTGCGTTAACCAAGTCGGAACGATAATGCTAAATATTGAAAAAGACGGGCAGCAATTCAATCTTCGCGTACATCGTTTTGTTAACCTGCGATTGTCATCGAAGAACAGGGTAAGTGAAAGAGAATATAAGATGTTCTTCCTCGACACTGCGTGCTTTTGACCCCAGAATATTTACAATGAACGTATTTTTGCCTTCAAGCATAACGCTCAGCTTTCTCGATCGACCAATGATCTGTCTCCAGCTCGTTGAAAAAGCGGAGCATTGTGCAGCTGGTTTGTACTTGGGAATTGAATGACGCATGGTTTCTAAGTATTGCTGTGTGTATTGCGTTTCAAATGGATGTTGTTTGAGTTCTTGAATTATTCGTTCAGCGCATTTTTGCGTGCACAATCTACGAATTTCATCTTGATCTACGTTCTCTATTGCGACTGCTAACTGGGTCGCAGTTCGATCTGGTCCTTGCATGAGCCAGATTGAGAATGCAGTTAGCGTGACCAAGATCAATAGCGACGAAATAGAAAATCGCATTGGATTTCGTATGCTCATTGATTCCGTCCGAGGAGAATAACGTCGACGTTAACCGAGACGCGACGGAAAGTGTAAATCTGAGTGGAGCGGATGGTAAAACTGGCGTAGCCAATCAGCCGTGAAACGATGTGACAAAACGTTCGGTTCGCGGCTTTGGTTCAACGTATTGTTATCCGGCGTGCCGTCCATAAATATTAAGTTTCGAGGGGGTTTTGATGAATTTTATCCAATCTCACTCGTAAACAGTCGAACGAATGAACATGAAACGGACAATAAGCGACAATATTGAACCTAGATTTAATTCTCCAAAACTAGCTAGGCGTTTTGGAGGCATGATTAGTTGTCTTGGGGCATCGGCAGGGGTGCTTTTTGGGTTGATTGGCTTCTCACTTTTAGGCCTCAATTTTGCGAAGTATTCCAAAATGGAAAGGGCTAACGGCGTGGCCATTCAATATGAAAGGGGAAGAGATGGAATGCGAGGCCCCGGACCGCACGTCGAATTCACGGTAGACGGAAGCCATTTCGTAGTTAGTGGACAAATTGACTCGGAGTCAAATGGCCCACGGCTCGGGCTCGGAGCAGAAGTTGGTGTCCTCTACAACCCAGCTGATCCAAACGAGGCGGTGCTGGACCTTTTCATGGACAAATGGTTTACTGCTGTAGTTTTTCTAGCTGCCGGATTCGGGATCGCGTGCATATCGCTCATACTGGCTACGACAGGAAGTCGGTAAAGCTCTAGACGCGACTTCGAATTCAGTTCCACTTCATCTTCGTGGGCCGCGGAAAACGTCTACGTTAACCGAGACGCGCCCGAAAGTGTAAGTTTGGTTGGAGCGGATGATAAAATTGGCGATAGCTAATCATCCGTGGAACGGCACGCCAAAGTCTTCGGTGCAACGCATTGCTATCCGACGAGCGATCAGTCCTGCGCTACAAATCGCCTGAACAATGCCAATCTATCGGATTTGAGCACTTTTGCCAAATTGATGCGGAGATAATTTGAGTCGGGTTGAAATCCGCCGCCATCCTGGGTCACAAGGGTCAATTGAAGATAAGGTATGCTGTCGATTTGCGCGTACTTGCAATCTGATTCGATTCTGTAGTTGTCTGACAGGAGGCATTCAAAATCCATTTTGAACCCCTGGTTGTTAATCTCATCGAAGAGATCGGACGCGGCCTCGAAGCAGCAGAGTTCCCACTCAGCACCCAGCGATTTGAGCTCTGAATCAGTGAGACTGAACTGCTCGTCTTTGCCATTGAATGAGAAAGATTCAACCTGGTACGCGCTGCCAACGCCAAAGAAATGCTCGTCGTCGCCTGCTGTATAGAATAATATGTAGAGGACTAGACTGCCACCGAAAGCTAGTGCGATCACGGATATGAAGCAGACGAGTTGGTGTAAAGAAAATTGCAACGAATTCTTAGTCGGATAACGTCTACGTTAACCGAGACGCGACGGGAAGTGTAAATTTGAATGGAGCGGATGATAAAATTGGCCACAGCCAATCATCCGTGGAACGATGTGTCAAAGCGCCCGGTTCGCGGATTCGGTTCAACGTATTGTTATCCTGCGATTACAGGGTCAATCCCCAGCGAAACCAACGTACTCAATTTGGCGCTCAAACGATAACGATTTTTCAACGAACTCGTACAAAGAATGGAACTCATCGGACGAGATGTCATGAATTTGAGCATAAATACTCACATCACTAAACTCCGATTGATTCTTGGCGACTTCGAAAAACTGTCAGGCGATTCGCAATTTTTGAAGCTTTAGTGCATGTTTCGCTGTCAACCTTGTGTCAAACTTGCCGTCCGTTACGAGCCCGAGCGAATACTCAATTTCACTGGCGTGGTGCTTAAATCTATGATTTGCTTTATTGAGTCAGAAGGTTTTTTCCTAATCAGGCCGTTTCTAATTGATTGGAATAGGCATGAAGCATTTGCAAGATATTGTGCGATAATAAATTCCTCTTATCTCGCGTCGCTCACTCGGCACTAAGTTTTATGATCTCGGTAGTCCAAGAATGTCGGTCGACTAACCAACCAACACATACACCGACAAGTCCGGGCGCTAAAAGCGTAGTCCCAATTTGAAATTTCATGTCGTCAATTGCCCAAGCGGGATAACGACCACGTTGACCGGGACGCGGTAGACAATCTGGCTAATACTAACCCTTCTTCACAGGCGATAGTCGCCCGCTCTTAAGAATCGTCAGCCGCCGGCGTCTTAGCCCGGTCAAGTGCGTTTTCATCGCCGCTTGTTTAATCGAAATAAATTCGGGCGAGATCTCACGATTGGGATTCATCGCTTCCGGCGCGAGAGTAGCCCCAATATTCCCAAAGCAAGCAATGAGGCGCTCGAGGGTTCTGGAACCGCTGCTGCGACTGCTACGAATCGTAGGGCTTCGTTATTGGTTCCAATTTCTGCCGTGTACATCACTTGGGTGACACCAGAGATATCAAATCGGCCCCATGGGTCACTTGAAGTAATATCGCCACTGCTATGAGTCCCCCCTCCGGCGGCAAGTTCACCTACGGTAAAGCTGTTTCCGTTAAGCGTGAAATTTGGATCAACGATAGTAGCGCTGTCGTCTGTGAATGTCCACGATCCTGCATCGGCAATGACAGTAGCTGCTAGTGGCGGGCCACTGAAAAGCGCGCTGCCACCAGTAAGGTGATTTGTAATCGTGAAATCGACGGGAGCTGAAAAATCAATGGTGATTTTGTTGGCCACTCCAGAAGCATTAGTGCTACTGAGCGTAAGCCCATTAGCGGCACCATTATATGAAGGGTTGCCCCCACTATTGGTAGTTACAGTCCACGTAACGCCACTGCCGGCAATCGTTCCGGTAGTGGCATTAATGACATCTGCGTTAGACCATTGAACAGACGCTGACAAGCAAAACAGGCAAGCAAAAGTTGTTGAGAGTAACTTTTTCATTAGAAGCCTTTTAGAAGAAGAGGAATGGGGGATACTTCAGCTATTATCGGAGCTGAAGGAAGGGCAATTGAATTAGCACTAGTAAAAGCAGCAGCAACTACAACGACTGATTCAGAATGTAGTAGTTGTATTGATAACTTACTTCCGAGAATGGCCTGCGAGCCAAAAAGTGATTGAACTTCAGCACAGAACGCGTTTTGGGAGGTGCGGATGATGAAATTGACGAAGCCAATCATCCGTAAAACCGAATGCCAAGACGTTCGATCAGCGGCTTCGGTTTAACGTGTTGTTATCCGCCGATCATCCAAAAAAGTGTGGCCTGCATCAGGAATGTCATTTCACAGGCTCTAGCCAAATCAAGAATTGGTTGGGCCGATCCGCAATCCCCGGTATTCCACCGTTACGACCAATTTCAGTTTCCTTTAAGAGAATAAGGCTTTCATTTGGTTCCGCCAACGAAGGCCGATTTTTCGGGTTTGTTCGCGAGACAGATAAGGAAAACTCTTCCAGTTGATTCAGCCATGCAATTTGTTTCGGGTCTAAGAAAGTGCATCCATGAGCAAACTCGCCATTCTTGAATGCATCAATCTTTACAGTGGTAGCCCCGATTTGTCGGATTTGAATGGTAATGGTTTGGAGATGTTCGGATCCCTCGATAATCTCTTCAAGCGAGCGTAGTGGCACAAGAGGCCCTTCGTCAAATGGCCCGATTGAGTAGTTGAGTTGCATCTTTTTGTCAGGCGGTACATAAACTCGAAACCTCCATGTCATCTTTGAGGGCAACTCGATCTCACTCCAGTGTATCTTAGTTGCGTCCGAAACTTTAAACATGGACAACTCATTTGCCATGCTCTGATTTAGCTCCTTTAGCGTTGCGTTTTCCGAATGGAACAAGTAAGTCGCGGACAGTGATGCAATTAGTGCCGTGACCAGCAAAAGCGTGCTCAATGAATACGTGCTATTCTTGGATGGCGGCACACTGCCCCCCGCGTTGGTTCGTGAAAAGAGTCTAATGTCGGATAACGGCAGTGATCATCGAGCCGGTACGGAAGATCTTCCATTTTCTAAACCACGCGCAAGACCGGCTTCGCGTACATCAGATTGTTATCCTGCGTCCTCGAGTGGCTGAATTGAAATTACGAACCGATTTTCGGATTCATGTTCCAGCACTTGAGAATCACGATTGGGCGACTGTGTCATGTTCAGGATATCAACTCGTTGATCTGGCTCGAAAACAATTATAGGATCGTTCGCGTCCGGTATGTGATCTTGACAAAGCCATTCCAACGCTTCACTTGAAGCATATCCTCGAGCGCCGCCCATTCCTGTGCTGCCAAATTCTTCGACGCAAATACCAAGCTTGTGCCGTTTCGCAGTCGGTGCAATGTAAATGGTGACGCGAACCTGAGTCGACCCACCATCGTCGGTATCACAACCAAAAAGATTCACGCTGCATCCATATGCTGCGTTAGACAGCGCAGATTCTGGACCACAAAAAGCAGACAAGTTTAGTTCTGCGCGTTCGGGGATCGCGATTTGAAATCGATAACTCAATGGGGATGTTTGGACGAGTCGTTGAACCTGAACGTTGGAAGGGTTCTCAATTCGAATAAAGTCTGAACTTTCGACGAGCCAGTCGTACTTCCTTTCGGTCGCCACCTTGGCGTTATGGGAAACGAACAATGCGATGCACAGGCTTGCAAAAACCGGAATCAGCAACAAGGTTCTAATTGTGAATCTCGATTTCAACATTGAGCTGAGCAGGATAACGTCCACGTTAACCGAGACGCGACGGAAAGTTCAAATTTGAGTGGAGCGGATGATAGAATTGGCGATAGCCAGTCATCCGTGGAGCGGTGTGCCAAAGTCGTTCGGTTCGCGGCTTCGGTTC
>JAYJMJ010044152.1:0-21124 GCA_036873875.1 Laminaria ephemera | reverse complement strand
TGGTCGAATGCGGCGGTCTTGAAAACCGTTGAGGGGTTAAACCCTCCGGGGGTTCGAATCCCTCACTCTCCGCCATTATCTTTTCTGTTGACCCACTGTTGTTACTCCCTCGGTCCTTCAGAAACCAGCTACCGCAGCAATTGCTGAGCCAGACTAAGACGGGCTTTGCCTCCTGAGTTCACAAAGCTTGGTCTGCGTTGTAATCCGGCTGTCGGTGCTCTCAGTTTTACTTGGTAAACGGGCGATTCGAACCCATACGACCCCTGAATTTCTCTACGCTCGACTCGTCGCGTGTCGCGTCAGATTAGCTAATCCAACCGAGTTAACGATACCCCCTCCAAACTTGACGGCGAAAAATGTACGCTCACTGACGGGTTTTGTGGAAACGGTGCCCCGAAAAATGCCTCGCTAACCCTTCAGTTTCAAGAAGTTCCGGCCGATTTGTGAAGTAGGATATTCGTCAATCGGGAAGGGAAATTGGCAAATTTGCAAGACCTCATGCCCAGCCGGCGCGGCGTGTCGTTCGTTTATGGGTGATAAGAAGTGCAGATTTCGTGGGCTCTCGCGCCTGGCGGGCATTGGAAGTGGTAAAGACGCCGCAGCCGTTCCCCGGCGTGCCTGTGTGGCAGCGCCACTCATTGAGGTGCTTGAACCGCGTGTCCTATATTCAGCTGATCTGCTGCCCGCGCTGGTTGATCTTGACGAGTCAGCGATTGACGGGGCAGCTGACGACAATCTATTAGTCCTGCCCACAACTGTCACTGAAGCCGTAGAACTGGTCCTGATTAATGGCGACCTTGAGGACATCGATACCTTGCTTGCGGACTTCCACGCCCAGCAGAAACAGGGTCGTGAGCTTCGCATTCATATTCTTGACACGCAGGACCCGGGTGTCGGGCAAGTTGAAAGCCTGCTTGGTCGTTACGAGAATATCAGTCAGGTCCATATACTTTCACACGGCAACCAGAATGGATTGCAGCTTGGCGGCTCGTGGTTAGATCACGACAGTATTGGTGATCCGCAATCTCAATTTGCACAATGGAAGCAACACTTACCTGATGATGCCTCATTGCTGTTTTACGGATGTGATCTGGCTGCCAGTGCAAGTGGTGTCTCATTTCTTAATTCACTTTCAGATCTTACTGGCGTGCAGGTTTTTGCCAGTGATGATGATACGGGGCATGTCTCTTTAAAAGCCGACTGGGAGCTTGAGTATCACACCGGTAACGGTTTTTATGAATCACTTTTAAGTGAGGTGGCCAGGGCAAACTGGACCGGACAATTACCAGCAGGCTTCACCGCCAACGACGACACCATCGGGTCTGTGGTATCCGGCGACAACCTGAACTTCGATTCGGATGCACTGACATCAAATGACGCTTATTCCGGTTCTCAACCGCCGGTCATATTGAGTAACACGCTACCTGCGCTCGGGTCACTGGTGAGCAGCGGAACGGACTATACGTTCTCTAGCACGGCCGGGGATAGTGGCGTGACCAGTTTCGATTATCGCGCGATGGATGGCAGTCCGGACCTGATCAGTCAGTGGCGGCTAACCAGTGATGGTACTGATGATGCTGATCAAAATAACGGCACCGTCACCACTGACAATGCGCCCGGGCCACTGGTCTTTGATGGGGGAGATTACGTTGAAGTGTCTAACTTCAGTAGTCTGGCGGAGTTTACGTTAACGTTCGATTTTCGCGTCAATGATCTGGATAACGGAAATGAAGAAGCATTTTTTTCGCAAGGGGTGTGGCGGCAACCGAATTACCTTGGTGTCTGGCTAAACGGTAAAGACGCTGCGCCCGGGCGGCATCTGGTGACAGAAATCTGGGATAGTACGGATGGGAACTATACGCCGTTTGAGTTCGATGTGTCGGGGTTTGAGGGTGATGGAGTGTGGCATAACTATGCCATAGTCGTCAGTGAAGGGGTGGGCCACTCTGTCTATGTCGATGGCAATCTGGAGCACTCATCTTCTCGAGCGGATGGCCCTTTCAACCCGACCGGGCCGGCTTATTTTGGTGCGGAGGATATCGGTGGTGGCATGGGGTATTACCTCGAAAACCACGAAATTAATAACGCCAGGCTCTATCAGGGTTTCGATCTCGCGACTATACAAGCTAACGAATTAAACGAATTCGATACTGCCACTGCATCAATAACTGTTCGCAACGAAGAAACGTTGACTAACAACAATAGTGTTGATGTCGATGAAGATATGTCAGAGACAATCACTAGTGCTGAATTGCTGATAGAAGATATTGAGGATGGTCCCGGTGCACTGACTTACGAAATTCTGGCAGATGCCAGTCATGGTAAGTTAGTGCTGAATGGTACGGAATTAGACAGTGGCGATACCTTCACCCAGCTTGATATAAATAATGGCAAGCTAGCTTATCTTCATGGAGGCAGTGAAACAGCGGTTTCAGATACAGTGTCGTTGAGAGCCGACGATGGAGCGGGGACTGCTACTGACTTTACTTTTGCACTTAATCTGAATTCGCGTGATGATGTCCCGTTCATAGACAATGTCGAATCAAGCGGCTTAAGTTACAGCGAGGGCGATGGCCCGGTGTCTGTGTCAGATACACTGACGTTGAGCGATGCTGACGATACGCAAATGCAATCTGCCAAGGTGCGTCTTTCTACAGGTTATGAGGTTGGTGAAGACGTATTGGTGTTAGCGGGCCCCGGACCCATTGTTGGCAGTTTTTCGAGCGGGACTGGTGAATTACTGTTAAGCGGAACAGCTGATCTTGCTACCTGGCAGGCTGCGCTGAGGAATGTTCAGTACCAGAACGACAGCGAAAACCCGATAGAATCAACCCGAACCATAGAGTTTATGGTTAGCAAGGGTAGTGGGTATACCGTTGCGGCGAGTCGGGTGGTAGAAGTCACTGCCGTCAATGATGCACCAGCGTCAGGTGATGCAACGCTCTTGGCTATAGAAGAAGATAATGCCAATCCACCTGGTGAACTGGTGGGTGCTTTATTCGATTCAGTCTACACAGATGATGATGGATCACTGGCGGGGATTGCGATTACTGCCGATGCCACTAACACGGAAGGACTCTGGCAATATTCTTCTGACGCTGGTGTTAGCTGGCACAATGTCGGGTCAGTAAGCACTAACGTGGCATTGATGATTGAGCGCACATCACTATTACGTTTTCTGCCCGATGTAGATTTCTACGGCACAGTGCCTGTTATCACTATGCACGCTGTAGATGGTACTTATTCTGGTGCTTATACCGATGGCGTCACACGGGCAACCACAGATCTCACCTTGAGGGGTGGCAGCAGCCCATTTGCTGATACGGAATCTGTGCTTGGCTCTGCGGTCAATGCTATTGGGCCGGCAGATCTTTCCAGTGGCATCACACTTAATACAGATGGTGGTAATGATTCCTATTTGCTTGCAGGCGATGGTGGTGCATTACTGGGTGGGTTAAGTGAATTCACCGTTGAGACGCAGTACCAGATCGATTCACTAAACGCTACGAACGCATTATTCTCCTACAACACTGGTGCCGGAGATATGCTGAAAATAATGGTTCGCGGTGATGGTGGTGTCAGGGTCGGGCTTCTCAATGTCGATTTTACATCTGCTGTGGTACCAGAGTTATTGGATGGCAAGCGTCATAGTATTGCTGTCTCGTGGGATTCAGACGGTGGTTACCTGCGGCTCTTTGTTGATGGTCAATTTGTAGAAACCAGGAAAGCCTTCCATGTCGGGCAGTCGATACCTGCCGGCGGTACATTAATTATGGGGCTTGAGCAAGATAGTGGTGTTGGCTTCGAAGTTGATGAAGTGTTTTCCGGCACACTGTATGACGTGCGGGTTTGGAATGAAGTCAGAACTCCAGCCGAAATTAATGAGCACCATAACCAGAAACTGTTTGTCGAAGAATTGCCAGCCTCTTTAATCGCCAACTGGCAGATGGATGGTGTGAACGGTGCCGGTGATGTTGTAGATGTGGTCAGCGGTAACAACCTGATGGTTGAACACGCCGCTGGAGCCGGCTTTTCAACGAGCACGCCAATTACCCAGTTACAAGTCGCGGAAGATGCGATGCCCGGAGATATTGTTGGATCGGTGCAGGTCGGGTATGCACATCGTGGTGAAGACCTTGTGCAGGATGGGTCCTTTACGCAATCGGGGGACACATCAGATACAGTTTACACCGCCGGTAGTGTTATTGGAGGTGTGGCTGGCCATTGGGAAGTGACCAGTGGCAATATAGATTTACATGCTACCTGGGATGAGTCACCGAACGGTGGTACTTTGGTCGACCTGACCGGAAGTACAGCGGGTTCAATCACACAGACTATAGATACCGAACCGGGCAAAACTTACCAACTGAATTTTTCTTTAAGCGGAAACTTTAAACAATCTGATCAGCACATTGCCCGGGTAACAGTGGACAGTGGAATATCAACATTGGCAGTAGATTTTACCGCTGACAAACCCAACAACTGGTCGGTCAATAATATACTTTGGGATCAACGTAGTTTTACCTTTACCGCCGATTCAAATCGTTATGATCTTACGTTTCAAGCATTGACCAGTGCTTCTAATGGCGGGCCTGTCGTTAGTGATGTCAGTGTCGTTGAAGTTGATCCTGCCATAGCTGCGGTTCTGGCGGCTAACCCGTCACTGACTTACAACGCACAGACACATAAGTTCTACCAGACGGATGCGACCATCGTAGATTGGGTCGCTGCGCAGAATAATGCGGTAGCGAAACAAGTCAATGGTGTTAGCGGTCGCCTGGTCACGATACATTCCGAGTATGAGAATAGCGTAGTCAGAGGGCTTGCCAATTCAATGGGGCAGAACGTCTACATTGGTGCTTCTGATCAAACATCAGAGGGACAGTGGTATTGGCAGACAGGGTCTGGTGATAGCGAGCTTGTGTGGACTGGTGCGGTAGGTGGTAGTGCATCTGATAGCGTTTATACTAACTGGAAAAGTGGAGAGCCTAATAATCACGGTAGTGGGGAAGATCATGCCGCGATGCTTTACGGTGAGCAGAATGGAGTCTGGAATGATGTAAAGCTCACCGATGTTACTTATGCATCGATCGTTGAGTGGGATGCAGAGGATGTCGTTTCAAAAGTTGTTTATAGTCTTGAATCCGACCCGGCTAATGCGTTTGATATTGATCCTGAGACTGGTGAGATCAGTGTAGTTGATATCAGCGGGATCGATTATGAGGCTGATCCAAGCTACGATATCACCGTTCGCGTCACCGATGTGATGGGTGAGTATTATGAAGAAGTGGTGACGTTACTCGTTACTGATAATTCCTCACCGCAAATAACGTTCATCGAATCTACCGTAGTCAGCACAACGGAAAATAGTGGTCCTGTGGTGCTAACCTCAGCGCTGACCCTCAGTGATGCAGATGATCTGAATCTTCAAACGGCCACAGTGTCAACGTCTGACTTGTCAGGGCAGGATCAACTTCAGTTTACAGACTACGGTCCTTTCACGGGTAACTGGAATGCTATTGCTGGCGAATTAACGATTACCGGCGATGCGACAATCGCTGACTGGCAAAGTGCGTTACGTACGGTTACGTACGAAAACATCAGTGATGACCCGACGCCTGGTCAAAAGCCGGTGTACTTTGAAGTCAACGATGGCAATGAAACTTCAAATACTGTGTTCAGAATGGTAGAGGTGACAGCGGTCAATGATGCCCCAGTGCTGGCGGACAGTACACTGGCTAACGTTGAAGAAGATGAATCGAATCCTGTTGGTGATACAGTCAGTGATATTTTTCTTGGCAATTTTACCGATGTTGACGGGAGTCTGGCGGGTGTTGCTATTATTAGCGATTCAGCCACTACCGAAGGGGTGTGGGAATATTTAGCGGTTGGTAGTAGCGGCTGGCAGCCGGTCGGTTCGGTCTCTACGGTTTCAGCATTGGTGCTGGATACCAATGCTCTGCTGCGATTTGTGCCGTCTAATCACTACTACGGTGTTGTGCCGGAACTTGATGTTATCGGTATAGATAACAGTTACGCTGGATCTTTTTCAGGTGCAGTGCTGGTCTATGAGGATGTTTCAGTTCGTGGTGCCACTACGGCGTTTACCGCTGATGAAGCTACTGTGCGATCAATGGTTTTGGCGGATGGACCGACAGATCTTTCAACTGGAATACAGCTAAATAAAGACGGGGGTAATGATGCCTACCTGATTGCATCAACTGGTGCTGGACCGGGCGGGTTGGATGCCGTGACTGTCGAGGTTCTGGCCACTGTTGATCAGACTGATAAGTTTACAGCCCTGTTGTCGTATGCAACAGTAAGCCATACGAACACGCTGCTAGTGGGGATTGAAAGTGATGGTGCTCTGTTTGCCTTTGTCAATGGATCATCGGTCTACACGCCAGCTGGAACTTACACAATGCCGCATGACGGTCTGGCGCATTCAATTGCGTTTAGCTGGGACTCAAATTATGGCGCTGTTGCTTTTTATATAGACGGGCATTTGGTACATCAGGAAGATGGCATCGCAACCAGCGAGTTAATTACCGCTGGTGGTACGCTGGTTGTCGGACAAGATCAGGATACGGTCGGTGACGGTTTCGAGGCCGGGCAAGCTTTCCAGGGAACCTACCATGATCTGAGACTATGGAACGAAGCGCGTACGCAGGCCGAAATCGCACAGACCTATCAACACAAATTTCATACTGACTCACTGCCTGATGCGCTGATAGCCAACTGGCAGATGGATGGCTTTGATAGCAGTGGAAATGTGGTTGATGTGGTTTCGGGGAAAGCCCTCAGTGTCGGCCATGCAAGTGGTACTGATTATGTCACCAGTAATCCGACGATAGAGATATCTGTTCAGGAATATTCTGCCAATGGCACAGCGGTAGGCACGGCTGTACCGCATTCGAATTCTATGGTCGATGATATTGTTGTCGATGGTTTATTTACACACTCCGGGGCCACCGGATACGTATTTTACAATACTGGCGAGACGATCGGTGCAGGCGGAGCATGGCTCGTAGATTCGGGAGATGTGAATCTTTCGGGTGATTGGGATAGCACCCCTCTGGGTGGTATACCGCTCGACCTTAACGGAGTGGTACCGGGCACTATCAGTCAGACCCTCGATACTGAGATTGGTCAAACCTATCAGGTTAATTTCGCGCTCACTGGAAACTTCGCAGAACTCAGTGATAAGTCTATGACAGTGTCTGCGGGCGCAGCGACGGAGAGCTTCACTGTCACGCCGCATGATGGGTGGAATACAGCTAATGCGCTTCTATGGAACCAGCGTTCCTTTAACTTTACTGCCACGTCTGAAAGCACGATTTTGTCTTTCAGTGGTGACTCACCGAATAGTCGGTACGGTGCGATTATCGGCGATGTACAGGTGGTTAAAGTGTCTGACAGGGTGGCAGACTTATTGGCTGCTGATCCCGGGCTGGAATACAACGCAGGTACCGGTAAATTCTATAAAACCGTCTCTACCCCGGTATTCTTTGCTGATGCAAGGGACGCTGCTGTCGCCAGTGATTTAAATGGCGTAGCCGGTCAGTTGGTCACCATAGAATCTGCCTATGAAAATACGCTGGTTCATACGATTGCACAGTCGTTGGGGAGCGGGATTTGGCTCGGGGCTAGTGATAGTCTGTCAGAGGGACACTGGCATTGGCTGGAAGGGGATCAGCAAGGTGAGGCCTTCTGGGATGGAGATTCATCAGGGTTAGCCATAGGCGGTGCATACACAAATTGGGGTGGTAATGAGCCCAATGACTCAGGCTTCGGTGAAGACCAGCTTTCATTGAGGCAGGATACCGCGCGCTGGAACGATGTAAACAGCTTAACCACTTACCAGTACATTATTGAATGGAACGCCGATGAGGTGTTGTCGGGTTATACCTTCACTCTTTTATCAGATCCGATTGGTGCTTTCACGGTTGATCATTCCAGTGGTTTGATTACTGTGGTGGACGGGAGTGTGCTGGATTACGAGACTGATTCTTCACACGATATTGTAGTGCGTGTCACTGATGGGAGTGGTGAGACTCACGATGACACAATCACTATCAACGTGACCAATGCACCCGCGCCTGTGTTATCTGATCTTACTGCCGGTGTGAAAAATTACAACGAGAATGATGTCGCACTGATCGTTGCGGATCTTATTGAAGTCGCTGATGGTGATGATACCCATTTGCAGTCTGCCACGATCGCGATGACAACTGATTATCAGACAGGGGAAGATATTCTGATATTCCCGGACACCGGAACACTGACAGGTGTGTGGAATAGTTCGTCGGGTGTACTGACCATAACCGGTAACGACACCCTTGCTGCGTGGCAGGATGCGTTGCGAACCGTTGCGTATCAAAATAGCAGTGAAGATCCAACCGCGGGGGCGCGCGACATAGAATTCGTTGTTTATGATGACAACGAGGCGTCTAACTCAATTGGAAGGGCTCATACCGTTGTTTCAGTAAATGACTCTCCGGTGATATCTGACGGTTCATTGAACGATACCGCCGAAGACAGTCAATCGCATGCAGGACAGACCGTTGCCGATCTACTAGCAGCGTCGATGAATGATGTGGATGGGACTTTGGTTGGCATTGCTGTTACCGCCGATGCTACTACCAGTCAGGGGCAGTGGCAGTACTCTACAGATAACGGTGCAACGTGGTTTGCCAGAGGCTCGATCAGTGAGGCCAGTGCATTAGTACTCGACCTTAATACCTATCTGCGGTTTTTACCGGCGAGTAACTACAATGGAGTAGTGCCAGATCTGATCATCTATGCGATCGATGATACCTATAGCGGTAGTGCCACTGCAGGCGCATCACGTGCTGTTACTGATGTCACTACGCGTGGTGGTAGTACAGCGTACTCTGCAGATTCTGCTGCCATTGCCGGCAGTGTGCTTGCAGTAAATGATGCCCCGGTTATAACAGATGGTTACTTGAATGATGTCAATGAAGACATCATATCGCCGACGGGTGATCTGATCGGTAACATCTTCTCCGGTGTGTTGACAGATGTTGACGGAGATATACTGGGAATTTCAATAGCGGATAACGCGACTGGTACCGAAGGTGACTGGCAATACTCGACTGCCGGCGATATCAACTGGTACGCGGTGGGTTCGGTGTCGGAATCCAGCGCACTGGCGCTGGATGTTGACACCCGATTGCGTTTTGTACCGGCGTTGCACTTCAACGGACCCGTGCCAGATCTTAAAGTGTATGGGTTGGATAGTTCTACCGGCGGTAACGTAACGGTTGGAAATTTACGTGTCGTTTCAGATGCGACAACAGGCGGTGGCGATACACCTTTCTCTGCAGATGCTGCAGTGATTAATTCGAGTGTGTTGGCTGTTAATGACGCACCGCAAACTACCGATTCGACGATGAGTGTTATTGAAGACACTCCCTATACGGTCGCTGTTTCAGATTTTATTTTCTCAGATCCGGTTGACGGTGATGCATTCACCGTGGTTCAAATTGTCAGTGCCCCGACTGAAGGAGAGTTACTGCTGAACGGGGGGCTTGTCTTTGATGGTGACTCGATCACTACCGCAGACATCGCTGCAGGCCGACTGGAATACAAGTCGCAGGATGATGCGAATGGCACGGCGTACGACACATTCACTTATCGCGTGCAGGATGATGGCGGTACTGTGAATGGTGGAATCGATACCAGTGCGTTGGCATTGAAAACAGTTGATGTTACTGCCACCAACGATCCGCCATCTTTGACGGTAGGGACGATTTCGCTTTTACGAGGTGGAATTCATACCATTAATAACATTAATGTTGAAGCCATTGATGTTGATGTAGATGAAACGCAGCGTATTGTCAGTGTCGCCAGTACACCGGTTCATGGTGCACTTCATCTTCGTGGTACGCCACTGAATATTGGAGATACCTTCACTCAGGCTGAAGTTAATGCCGGGGAATTACGTTACGTGAACAATGGTATCAGCAGTATTGATGATGCTTTTGCGTTGACTTTCGCTGATGTCGGGGACAACGCCAACACACTCTCCGTCAGCCGGATTGTGAACATAGCTGTGACTGAAACACATCCGGTGGGCGTTACCGATTCCGCAAGTGTGGACGAGCATCAATCAGTGGTTATTCCGGTACTCGATAACGATACAGCCGCGGATGAGCCGATAGACCCATCAAGCGTCGAGATTGTCGCACCGCCTGCATATGGACTCGCGACGGTCAATGCAAATAACGAAATCGAATATACCCACGATGGTGGTGAAACAACGGTTGATTCTCTAACTTATCGGGTAGCAGATATCGGCGGTGATGTTTCTGAACCTGCTACTGTGTCATTAGTAATTAACCCCGTTAATGATATCCCGATACTAGACAGTTTCTCTGGTCCGCCAACCCGGACCAATGAAGACTCAACGGTTGAAATTACGGCAGCTGAGTTGGCTTCGCAGATAATACACAATGATGCAGAGGATGGGACTCTGAACCGCTTCCGTGTCACGGGACTTACGTCCGGGCTTCTTTTTATTGGTGTCGATCAGGCTACAGCCAACCCGTTTGTTCCCGGTAGTAACGATGTAATCTCTAACACCCTTCATGCATTCTGGACACCTGAGGCCAATGAATCTGGTTTACTGACAGCGTTTTCCGTGCAAGGGTTGGACAGCGATGATGCACTGTCTGTCGATAGTTTGACCATTGATGTTGAGGTTATGCCGGTAAATGATGCGCCTGTGACAGGTGCTGGCGATGCTGTTTTAGCTGCCGATGAAACTTACACATTTGGCCTGTCTGATTTTATTTTTTCCGATCCGGTTGAAAGTGATACGTTACAGTCAGTACGAATTGACAGTCTGCCGGTCGCGGGTCAGCTTTTGTTGTGGGAATCGCCGGTCAACATCGGCGACGAGTTGGCGGTGACTGATCTTGCCGCCGGTGAACTTAGATACGTGCCGCTTCCTGCGACAGATACTGCCACAACAACTTTTGACTTCAGAGTGCGTGATTCAGGGGGTACCGATAACGGTGCCTCTGATCTATCCCTGCCGTCTCTGTTTACACTAACTATCACTCCAGGTGAGATTCCAGGTGTGACGGTGGATGAAAATCTGTTGCCGTTCCAGGTGAGTGAAAACACAGCCGCCGGTTCATTGGTGGGTGACTTGAGTGCACTCAAGCCTGATGCAATCTTCTTTCATCAGCGTGGCGGTGATTTTGCCGGGGGCGATCAATCACAGGCAGGTTTCAACAGATATTCTGCAGATGGCAGTGATCTTGGAGCGACGCTGGATCAGTGGCAGGTAGGTTCCGGTAGTGTAGATTTGCGCGGACCGGCATGGGCGGCCGGGCCGGGTGGTGGGTTTGCACTGGATATGAACGGCGCTGAACCCGGGCAGATTTCACAACAGATTGCGACAGTGCCCGGTGCGCAGTACGTTATCAAATTCAACTTAAGTGGCAACTTTCTCAAAGTGCCGGACGACGGCAAAGTCAGCGTTGAAGTCAGTGCTGCCGGTGATCAGAGTGAGTTTGATTTTGAGCACGTTACCGGGTGGTCGAAGTCCGATTTGCACTGGCGTGAACAGTCGATGATATTTACCGCCACCGGTCCGGATACAACTGTTGCCTTTGCGGCTTCTTCGTCCGGGGCCTACGGAGCATTGATCACGGATATTGAAGTGATTGATGTTCTGAGCTATCAGCTGGTTGATAATACGCTTCCGTTTGATGTGGTTGGTGATAATCTTGTTGTTGCCGGTGATCTTAACCACGAGTGGGTAGACAACTACCCATTACAAATAGTGGCGTCTAACAGTGTGTTCGATTCTGTCGTCGTAAATGTTCCTGTCGATGTGTTAGACAAGAACGAAAGCCCGTCATTGATGATCAATGAACCGCTGGCGCTGATTGCCGGGCAAACAGCAGTGATTGGTATCGAGCATCTTTCTGCAAACGATGTCGATATCCAGGACAGCACGGCTAGCTCGATGTCATATACGCTGACCGCACTGCCTGATCAGGGTTCGATCCATCTTGATAATGTTGAGCTTGGCCTGGGGGATAGCTTTACCCAGGCCGACCTTGAGCAAGCAAAGCTCTCATTTACAGATACAGGTCTGTCAGCATTTACGGATCGCTTTGAGTTTCTGCTGGAGGACGGTGGGGAAGACGGTGTAGTCGGGTCCAGTGCGGTGTTCGATATCGATATACACAATCCGTTGTCACTGTCAGTGGCAACGGATTGGTCATTGCTGGAAGGTGGCAGTTTGACGCTGACCGATCAGCATATTAGTCGAACAGATGGCTTGATAGACAATAGTGACCTGCGGATTGATGTCGCAAGCCTGTCTGACAATTTCAGTGTACAAAGTGCTGCTGATAGTACCGTGTTGGATAACTTTACTCAGCAAGATGTGATCAGCGGAAATGTACTGCTTGCTCATGATGGCAGTAATCGACACGGCGGTGAATTGCAATTGATGTTCACCCGTCTTGACGATGGAACTTCACCTGTCGTTCCTCAACTGATTAATCTGACAGCATTGGATGTGGCCGATGCTCCGGTTGGTAGTAACAGCTCGCTTGCAACCGACCATACGACTCCCTTAACCATCAATACTCAGCAGCTGATGTTTGATGATGGTGATGATGGTGGTGTACTTGCTGGAATAGAAATAGTCGGACTACCGGCGTCAGGTGCTTTGGAAGTGTCAGGTAACGCGGCATTACCCGGTGATGTTATCAGTGCCGAAGACATCGATGCCGCCCAACTGCTATATATGCCTGATCCTGCAATGGTAGGCGAGTTGACAGAATCCGTGACTTATCGCCTAGTTGACGATGGTGATACAGGCACTGGCGGTAGCAACCGTTCGGCTGATGTTTACGCTATTGAATTTACAGTGCGCAGTGATCATCCTCCTCAGGCACGGCCAGACAGCGTGTTTGTCGCTGAAGGAGAAACCATTGCCTATTTAAGTTCTGGTGCTGTCAGCCTGATTGAGAACGATCTTGATCTCGATACGACAGCAACAGGTTTACTGGTTGACCTTGAAACCGGGCCGCTGCATGGAGAATTGCTGCTGAACGCAGACGGTACATTTAGTTACGCCCATGATGGTGGTGAATCAAGAAGCGATAGCTTTTCCTACCGGGTAGTCGACTCACCAGCTGAATTGAATGGGGGCGAGGGCAGCATTGGACTGGTTGATATTGATATAGCGCCACGTAATGATGCACCAACAGCAGGTGTTGTGCCTGATGAGCAAGTGATTGCCAGTCAGGAATTGCGGATTGAACTTCCGCAAGAGTTGTTCACCGATGTCGATACGAACGATAATTTAACGCTCACTGCGACTTTATCTAATGGATCAGCGTTGCCTGTGTGGCTGAAATTTGATTCGTTCACAGGCGATTTTAGCGGTACCCCGGGTGCTCGTGATATTGGCTCGCTTGATATCGTCGTCACTGCAACGGATTCAGCAGGAGAGGGGGCGCAAAGCGAATTGAAGATTATCGTTGAGCCACGATTTGATGCTGCATTTGCTGCAGTACCGGAGGTGAGTCCAGAACCACAGGCAACGGCGACAGCACCACCTGAAATTCCTGAACAAACTCAGGCAGTCGTCAATGTGGATCCGGTTGGTCACCTGACACCGAAAACTGAAGCACAAAATAGCAGACCCGGAACCACAATCGATGAAGATCCAATTGCCTACACGATTAATAGTAATGCAGACGTCACATTAGACCTGACCTTTGTAGATCTAGTGGTGAAACATGAGCGGCCGCGAATAGTGAATGCACCTGTGGAGCAGGTCATACAGACAGCGTTACCGACATCAGATGCAGTCGTCGAGCTGCAACAACTGTTTTTTACGGCCAATGATGGTGCATCGAAGATGGCCAAATCAATGCAGAAGGATCTCAATCAGGTTCGTGAAGAGCTTTCTACCAGCGTACAAAAAGAAAAGCTGGTCGTTAGCGGGGCTATTAGTCTGTCTGCAGGTTTTTCTATTGGATACGTGATCTTTTTGATCAGAGGTGGCTTGTTGTTGACCAGTGTACTGGCTTCGATGCCTGCCTGGCGAGTGATCGATCCTGTGCCAGTGTTGGCCGCCATGAGTGATGATGAAGACGACGAAGATGCCGAATCGCTCGAGTCTATCGTCGATGAAAATGACGAGCCCGAGGATTCAACTGAAAATCAAAAACCGTCGGGAAACAGCGCTAAGGCTGATGCTGGTGAATCAGAGTAGCCAGACAAATCATCTGGCTGTCTTTATTTAGTTGATGTTGGGTGCTAAGAGCTAATGCCGCACCCGGTTGACTTACATGTTTGGATAATTCGGCCCGCCGCCACCTTCTGGTACAACCCAGGTAATGTTTTGACTGGGGTCTTTGATATCGCAGGTTTTGCAGTGAACGCAATTTTGCGAGTTGATTTGAAACAGTTTCTCGCCATCCTTTTCAACGACTTCATACACACCTGCAGGGCAGTATCGTTGAGCAGGCTCTGCCCACTTGGGCAGGTTGGTTGAGATCGGTATAGAAGCGTCTGCCAGCGTCAGGTGTGATGGCTGATCTTCTTCATGGTTTGTGTTTGACAGAAACACCGAGCTGGGTTTATCGAAGCTGATTTTCCCATCCGGTTTGGGATAGTGAATCATGTTGCTGTCTTCGGCCGTTTTTAAGGTGGCGTGATCCGGGGTGTCGTCGGTTAGAGTGAATGGCATTTTCCCACCGATGATGTTTTGATCAATGTAATTAAATGCGGCGCCCACAAAAGTACCGAATTTGTGCATGGCAGGGCCAAAGTTGCGAGAGCCGTGTAATTCTTTGTAGAGCCAACTGTCGTTGAAACGTGTAGTAAATGCATCCAGATCTTTGCCGCTGCTGTCTGTGTTTGCAGAAATTTCTTCAAACAATGTTTCGGCTGCGATCATGCCACTTTTCATTGCGGTGTGGCTGCCTTTGATTTTTGAAAAGTTAAGCGTGCCCGCATCACAGCCAACCACCAGGCCACCTGGAAATGTCATTTTAGGCAGTGAGTTTAAGCCGCCTTTAACGATAGCCCGGGCGCCATAGGAAATCCGCTCTCCGCCCTCCAGTACTGATTTAATCGTGGCGTGATGTTTAAATACCTGAAACTCGTCAAACGGACTGAGATGGGCATTGTCATAACTGAGGTCGACGATCAGCCCCACAACCACTTGCTGATCTTCAAGGTGGTAGAGGAAAGAGCCGCCGGTCGCACCACTTTCACCCAATGGCCAGCCCGCACCATGCACGACGAGGCCGGGTTGATGTTTGTCTTTGTCTATTTTCCAAAGCTCTTTTAGACCGATGCCATAGTGTTGCGGGCTTTTGCCGTCATCGAGATTGAATTTTTTGATCAGCTGTTTTCCCAGATGGCCTCGGCAACCCTCTGCGAAAACAGTGTATTTTGCGCGTAACTCCATGCCTGGCTCGTAGCTGTCTTTTTTCTCACCGTCTGCGCCGATACCCATATCGCCGGTGGCTACTCCGGCAACGCTGCCATCATCGTTGTAAAGAATTTCTGCGGCAGCAAACCCCGGGAATATTTCCACGCCAAGCGCTTCGGCCTGTTCTGCCAGCCAGCGAGCTACATTGCCCAGACTGACTATATAATTGCCGTCGTTGTGCATGGGCTTTGGAATCATGAAATTCGGCACTTTGATGGATTTTTCCATGCTGGTGTAGAAGTGCATTTCATCGCCGGTCACTTCAGTGTTCAGTGGTGCGCCGCGTTCTTTCCAGTCGGGAAAAAGTTCGTTAAGTGCGGTGGGTTCCAGGATCGCGCCGGATAGAATATGCGCACCGACCTCAGAGCCTTTTTCCAGTACAACGACGCTCAGCTCTTCACCTTTCTCAGTCGCCAGCTGCATCAGCCGACAGGCGGTTGAAAGTCCGGCGGGTCCACCACCGACAATCACCACATCAAAATCCATCGATTCTCTTTCTGTAGTCACAATATTCTCGCTGTCGTCAAAGGCTTACGGTTTGGTCTGATTCTGGCGTTAAGGTGCCAGAAGACTGGATGGCGCATTATAGTAGTAGCGACCAGCTAGCAACACTCTTCGTCTGTTTGGTCATTTTTTTGCGGTTTCAGCGTCGAGCCTGCTGATTTGCCGGGCCGTTTTTCAATTATGCTGATTCACTTGCCGATTGTGCCGGTCGAATCAGCGATAAGCACACTAGAAATTAAAATCGAATATGACCACTAACGCACCGCGGAATCAATATGCGACGTGAAATTGCGATTGTCGAGGATGAGCCGGCCTTGCAGGCGAATTATCGCGATGTGCTGGAACGACACGGCTACAGCGTGTCGACCTATGCAACGCGCAAGCAGGCGTTGAGCGCTTTCCATGAGAAGTTGCCGGAATTAGCCATCATTGATGTGGGCCTTGGTGAGGAAATAGAAGGCGGATTCGAGTTGTGCAGGGAATTGCGCAGCATGGCGCCAACGTTGCCCATTGTGTTTCTAACAGCCAGAGATTCAGAGCTTGATACTATCTCTGGGTTGCGGCTGGGGGCTGATGACTATCTCACCAAAGATATTAGCCTGGAGCATCTGGTGGCCAGGGTGGTCGCGCTATTTCGCAGGCTGGATGCGTTTAATCAACCGGATCTCCCGGAAGATATTGTGCATTGCGGACAGTTTTCGATTGATCTTAAACGCATGTCTGCCAGCTGGAAATCTGATGCCGTTGCCTTGTCAGTGACAGAACTCTGGATGGTGCATGCCTTAGCCCGCCACCCGGGTCATGTGAAGTCCCGACAACAGTTGATGGATGCCGCGAATGTTGTGCTGGATGATGCAACCATCACCTCTCACATCAAGCGTATCCGGAAAAAATTTCTGCAAGTCGACGCTGAGTTCGACAGCATCGAAACCGCCTATGGAATGGGCTATCGCTGGAATCTGGTTTGACCCTTCTTTTTTTATCTGCCTGGTCGGCCAGCGTGGGTGGAGAAGAGTGTCCATGATAGAAGTGCGTGCACGGCGACTGTTTAATCGTGGGTGCGTGTATTTATGAACCTGCGTGCACAACTTTTTGTAGTGAGCTTGTCTTTACTGGTATTGCCCTGGGCTGTGTATCTGTTTGTCGCAGAGCTTGATCGCAATTTAAGTGAATCACACTTTATCAGCAGTGAGTCACGCGCAAGCGCAATAGCAGACTTGTTGGCCTCTGCGAACTGGGATCAGCAACGCGTGCGGCCCGAGTCTAAAACATTGCTTGCCGGGGAATTGCAGAACCCGGTTTTACTTGACGGTTATGCAGACGACTGGTCCACCTTCGAGATGCAGCCCCGTGAGTTTCGCTATGTGCAAAACAAAGTCACCGTTGAACCGGATGATCTGGCTGCAGCCAGCGGTCTCAGTTTACTTTCCGCAACCCGGAATGGTCGGCTGTATATTTTCATGCAGGTCGAAGACGATTTTTTTCTGGGTCACAGACCCAAAAATCGATCTATCGCGAATGGTGATAGCGTTGTTATCCGGGTGCCGGATGAGTCAGGAAAAATTCGACGCTATACGTTCAGGTGGACGGCGCAGGGCCAGACTTATGGTCGTTATTACGGTGATGAATTTGAAGGCGAGCGGCCAATATTAACCGACAGCGACTATATCGCGTCGATGGTGGAAACTGCCAATGGTTATAACGTGGAGATGCGGTTGCCATTACCGGTAGAGGGCAGGTTTGGTTTGTCGGTGATTGATATTGATCAACCGGGTGGTGCTGCCCGTTGGACGGGTATGTTTAATCCGGGGGAACTCGACGATACAGGGCAGCTAAAATTTATCGATAAAAACTTCAATGAAATCTTAAGTGCCTATGCCGAGCCCGGTACGCGGTTGCGGGTATTCGACGGGCAGGGATGGCTCGCTGCGGATGTCGATCTGCGAATTCCGGATGCTGAAGTGCGCGGGTTTAACCCCGATGATTACAACGTATTCGATGCCGTCTTATACCGATTCATCGCCTGGTCGCTGGAAAAAAATATCAGCGCCGGAAAGCTTCCGGGTATCGAAAGTGGCAAATTAGGTAAGAACGAATTTGATCTGATAGAGACACTGAATAGTAAGGGATCTACCTTCCTGCGCGATAAATATAATCGGGTGTTTCTGACTACTATGGCAAAGGTTGAATCGCAGGACGATGTCTATGGCTATCTGTTTTTGCAGCAACCAAGAGTCGCGCTGTCAGCGATTACCGAAAGCGCCATACTTCGATTGGTTAAAATTTTTGGCACAGCGGTTCTGGTGGTCGCCGCCATTCTACTGTTTTTTGCTTCTTTTATTTCGTGGCGTGTACGCCGACTGCGCAATGATATTGAAGCGGCAATATCACACGATGGAAAAATTATCGGTCATAGCACCGAGTCAACGGCGCCCGATGAAATTGGTGATCTATCAAGAAGCTTCAATAATATTATCGCACGCCTCGGCAGCTACACCGGTTATCTGCAATCGCTTGGTTCAAAGTTATCCCATGAGTTGCGGACCCCGCTAAGTGTGGTGACAACCTCTTTGCAAAGTATCGATAGTAATACGCTGGATGAACATTCAGCTGTGGCGATCGAGCGTGCAGGGCAGGGTGCGGCACGTTTGCAAAAACTGATTCGAAATTTATCTGAAGCCAGTAGTCTGGAAGGCACGATCAATCTTTCAGACAAAGAAAAAGTTGACCTTGCAGAATGGATTAAAGTTGCTCAGGAAGTCTATGCAGATATCTACCGCGCACGAACGATCGAGCTTGATATCAATGTTACCGGCCGTTCGTTCGCGCTTGCATCAGTTGAGCTGTTGCATCAGATGCTGGATAAGCTGTTGTCGAATGCGGTGGATTTCAGCCCGGAAAATTCAACAATAACGTTGGGGCTACAATCTATGGAGTCCGGCCGGTTGGTGGTCTCGGTAGAAAATCGCGGGCAACCTTTACCAACGGCGATGGGCAAAGAACTGTTCGAGCCGATGGTGTCGCAACGAAATATCAGAGATGACCAACCCCACATGGGGTTGGGGTTGTACATCGTTAAGTTAATTGCTGACTATCACCATGCAACGGTCGACGCGATTGATCTGCCATCGCGTCAGTCGGTCCGGTTTGTGGTTTCGTTTCCGCTGTTGACTGATAGTTCTAGAAACCGTTTATAACCGCATTTAATGTGTCGCTGGGGCGCATGGCATCAGAACCTTTGGTGGTATCCGGGAAGTAATAGCCACCCACATCGGTAGGCGCACCCTGACCATCGTTGAGCTCTGAAAATATTTTGTCTTCGTTGTCAGATAACGCCTGCGCCAGAGGGGCAAATCGTTCTGCCAGAGCTTTATTTTCAGTCTGGCCGGCCAGTGCCTGTGCCCAATACATCGCCAGGTAAAAATGACTGCCGCGTGTGTCTATTTCTCCCACTTTACGTGATGGGGATTTGCCGTTGTTCAGCAGTAACTCTGTGGCGCTGTCCAGGGTTTTGGCAAGTACAGCGGCTTCAGTGTTGCCGGTACTTTCAGCAAGATGTTCCAGCGATACGGCCAAAGCCAGAAACTCTCCCAGTGAATCCCAACGCAGGTGATTTTCTTTTTCAAATTGCTGAACATGCTTTGGTGCAGAACCACCGGCGCCAGTTTCAAATAATCCGCCGCCATTCATCAGTGGAACAATGGATAACATTTTTGCGCTGGTGCCAAGTTCAAGAATTGGAAACAGGTCAGTTAAGTAATCGCGCAGAACGTTGCCGGTGACCGAGATGGTATTTTCACCTTTGCTTATTCGATCAAGTGTGAATAGTGTGGCGTCTGCGACTGACATAATCTCGATGTTGAGGTTGCCGGTGTCGTGATCCTTAAGGTAGGTGTTCACCTTTTTAATAATTTCGGCATCGTGTGCTCTGTTTGCATTAAGCCAGAAAACCGCGGGCCAGCCAGTTGCTTTGGCGCGTGAAACCGCAAGCTTTACCCAGTCCTGAATCGGGGCATCTTTCACCTGACAGGCGCGCCAGATATCGCCGGTCTCAACCGTATGGGAAATCAAAGTATCGCCCGCTTTGTTTGTTACAGTCACCACGCCGTTACTGATGCATTCAAAGGTCTTGTTGTGTGATCCGTATTCTTCGGCTTTTTGTGCCATCAATCCCACGTTGGGGCAAGTGCCCATGGTCGATGGATCGAAGGCGCCGTTTTGCTTATGAAATTCAATCGTCTTCTGGTAAAGATCTGCGTAGCTGCTGTCGGGAATAATGCACTTGGCGTCTTGTTGAGCACCGGCCTTGTTCCACATTTTTCCAGAGCTTCGGATCATCGCCGGCATGGACGCATCAATAATGATATCGCTCGGTACATGCAGATTGGTGATGCCTTTGTCTGAGTTGACCATGGCGACATCAGGTCGCGAGTCGTAAACCGATTGTATGTCAGCTTCGATGGCAGTTCGTTGGTCGGCGGGAAGATCTTCAATGGCTTTCAGTAGGTTTCCAAAGCCGTTGTTAACATTCGCGCCAACACTGCTTAATGCTTCTGCATGTTTTTCAAACACAGGTTTGAAAAAGCTGGTGACGGCATGGCCGAAAATGATGGGGTCGGAAATTTTCATCATCGTTGCTTTCAGGTGCAGCGAATACAAGACACCTTGCTGATTGGCTTCTTCGACCTGTTGATCAAGGAACGACAGCAACGCATTTTTACTCATGAATGTTGCATCGACGATTTCACCGGCCTGCACAGGGATTGATTCAACCATCACGGTGGCAGTGCCATCAGCAGCGGTGTGTGTCACGGTTAGATCATCTTCGTGTTCCATGGTCATGGACAATTCGTTCGATCGAAAGTCCCCTGCGTCCATGGTGCTGACATGAGTCTGGGAGTCTGAAGACCAGGCGCCCATCGAATGGGGATTTTTCTTTGCGTAGTTTTTCACAGCAGCCGGGGCACGCCGGTCTGAATTACCTTCACGCAGTACCGGGTTAACTGCGCTGCCTTTGACTGTGTCGTATCGATCGCGTGCCAATTGGTCTGCATCGCTTTGGGGATCATCTGGATGATCCGGTATCGCGTAACCACTTTCCTGTAACTCTTTTATGGCGCT
>JAYJMJ010043945.1:0-21126 GCA_036873875.1 Laminaria ephemera | reverse complement strand
AGAGATTCGAACCTGCAACTTAGTCGTCAGAAGGTTTACGAGGTTACCAACTGAGCCACTGGGGACGCCAGTATACCTGCGGTACAACAGTACCTGGTATATATTTACTCCAGGTTGCAGAACCGTTGCCCACTGTCCGTTCACCGGTAACCTCTAACTATCATATCAACATGAACGTACATAATTCGCGATTTTTAACCGTAATATTTCCTGGTACCAGTACTTTCCCCTGGGTGTGGTACGTGGGGGGCAGGGGCGGAAAGCATACTCGTAATACAAACAGCTTCTTCGGGGTAGGTTACGTACGTACTTCGAAGTACCTAAATTAGTTGTAGCGTGGTGTTGAAATAGGATTGAACTGATGTCAACATTCATTCGACGGAGACGATAACAAAGTTATATCATGTTGTACCTGGTAAAATATACCAGGTATGTTCTACATATAATAAATATCAGGTATACTATAAATACATGTAGCAGGGTGTGGGTTAAAAACGAAATTAATTCCACATTCGAGGGAGACGGTGTCAGATTACGTTGTTATACTGATGCAGGTATAGTACCAGGCGTATGTTTGATATGAAGTGACTAAACCGTTATTTCTACGCATCGACATCCAGCACACCCACAGCGTCCGTGCTGATTCTTTATGCTAGAGATGAGGCACAAACTCTGTGGGTACACACTACGAGACAGGCACTACACCGCAAATGTATACAGTAGTGATAATATTTAGCATTGCAATGCAAACATTCCTGATGCGAAAAAGCGCAACATACACAAGCAAGCAAACCAGACACAAGGCAGGAGACACATATATATAAAGAAAGAAAGAACGAAACGGAAAGAAACCGAAAAACATGCGTACACGTTTATACCTGGTATGCATGTTTTATTCTGGTACAACCTTCTGAGAGCGCCCGATGCGGATCAACTACCCCCCCCCCCCCCTGTAAGTGGGGTAGCTTTATTTTCTTTGTTTCTCGCCGTGGAAATATCAATGGCAATCATTTGGTCTGATGTATGGTCCTGCACACTATACTGGATGACCGTTCGTATAATATGGGTGCAACTATCTTTGTGCTTCCGCATACAGACACCACAGCTGTCAGACAGCAGGGCCACTACATAGAGAGGCGTGCGCAGAGCATTGGATTAGTTCCCTACAAGGATGACCTCCTGTATGTTGCCCGGTGGAGCTCTAGCTCTGCATGGCGACGAGCTGTGATAGTGTTTCTATTATGTTTACCATCCGACAATGTGCAGCATGAGGAGGTTCAACGTCGATCACTCAACATTCCCATGAAGAAGAAAACCAAGTGTGCTATACTTGTGAACATGTTACATGCCTGGCACAAAACACGTTATACATAGTAGTCCACAGAAGTACTGCTCCTCGTACAAGAAGTCGAGATATTGGCCCAGGCTAGATTTCTTGTTTGAAAAAGGGTGTGTTCCACACGAAATTTGGTATAACCGATACATAATTTCTTCTCCGGAAATCTCAGTCTGAATTTCTTCTGGGGCTCTTCCTTAGGAGAGGGCCGGTAGTGTACCTTAGTATCTACGAATAATAGAATGCAGTGTGTGCGATTTCTGCTTTTAATCTGCAAGCGGCCAACCAACCAGACAATCCACCATGAATTATAATTGCTTTAGCCTGATTTGTGACCACGGGCTAGATTTCAGGGAAACGAGCAAATGTGAGACCATCATCATCACGATCATCCTCACCATCATCGTCATCCTCATTTGGGTCCTTGAGGTAAATAGAGCTAGGGTAAACAGTCTAGTAGTGTAGTGGAGGTAAAACACTTTATCAATTTCCACCTTCGAGGGAGAAGATTTGTGCAAATGTCTACCGGCGCATGGGCCCGAGTGCCCTAAGTTTCCCGTTGCGGCGTTGACAAGAATATAGGTGCCCACAACGATAGTTGCAATCAAGTAGGAATACGTTATCGAGGCTCATTGTCGCCCACACAGCAACAGTGCGAATATCCCCTTGCGATAACTAAGCCTCGACGTTGTCGGGCACACGCATGGACACTGCTTCCGGTAGACTGGGCGGAGCTGTTCCGCCTACTGCGTGTGCACCATTTCCTCACCGGCTCCGCTTGCCAGTCCGGCTGCTCTCCAGGCGTTATTGCTGCCGGAGACGCGCGTCCCAACCGCGAGGAAGCGATTGGCGTGCAGACGTTTCAACCGATCGGTGGGAGCGACGGAGACACCGTCGATGGTATGGGGTACTTTGACCCTCACAATGTGGGTTCTCTGCAGTTGGAGGCTTTCCCAGTTCGATGTGTCGGCGGCATCGTTCGTCGGGAAGATGTCGATGTAGTGGTCGAAGGCGGTGACGGTGTCACCGACGACGTCGTCGTCTCATATCCCGGTTCTGAGAAGGTTCCAATCATCCGACGTTGACGCGCCTTCTGCTACACGTAGCAGAGTCTATTAATAGCGGAAGCTTCGTAGCCTGCTCCTGTCCCAACTGGACTATGACCTCAGTCAGTTCCACGGTGGTATTGAAACTCGCCCATGCACTTAAACCTTCCACGACGAGGCCTGCGGGACGTGGATTCGGGAGTAAGATCGACGACGCATCCAATGGTGGGAGGTGCAGAGAGTCTCCCACCAGGATGACTTTCAGCCCGCCGGATGTCTTCAGCTGCTTGTCGTCATCACCGCCTTGCGTGTTGCCTTGCATGGCTTGCCTATCACGGACGCATCAAAGCCAGTTTCTCAGCCGTAGATGCCGCCGCCACCGCTCGCCGCTGGTTCTGCTATCGCGACCGCCAACCACGCGGCTTGTCGTTCTGTATGTATCCAGTCGTCAGAAAAATGTCGTGGATGCCGACATTGACTCTCGGTTGGCTCCCTCCCAGACCGCTGTAACTCCGTTCCCACCGTTTTCCCTTCGTTTTTCGGCCGCAGTGCTCGCCGGTCACGGTCCTCCTCTGCTGTGGAGGCCGTCGAGGGTCTCGCTACTGTCACTGGAATCGCTCGACTCGTCGTGATCGTCGTCGCTGCTCTCGACGGTGCTGCCGCTGCCATCACCGTCGCCGTCACCCTCACCCAGCCGGCGGCGCTTTCGGCGCGGTTGGCGGTGGCAGCGGTGTTTCTCGACTCATACTTGGCCGTGTACATGCGGGCATTGCCCCGGTCGACGATGGTTGAGAAATCCCCGTTCGTCTCTCAACCTAACACCGTGGAGACAAGGTGCCAATCGGCGTACGGGCCGCACGACCCTGGTCCTTCTTCTTTTACCGCCGGCAGCGCAGCGTTTAGCGGGGTTAAGATCACCTGACGATCCCCGACGCCGTCCGTTGGAGGCCTGACTAGAGGGTGCGCGCCAGCACGCATCTTATCGGTGCTAGCCTTGGTGAACCCACACCGACAACGTCCGCTTCCCAAGCAGTGGCCGCCGCATCATTTGTGTTGTAGGCTGGTGTTGATGAGGTGAGCGCACTACCGCGTGCATATCGCTCTCTTTGGCAGTCTATCCTCTCCCATGCGGGCTACGGAACTCGCAAGGATTATATCGTCTGCCTACACACCGTCGCTTCAAATATTTCGGTTGTGGCGAGCGCGTCAGCACAGCCTTGCCTCCATCCACGTCATCCCAATCGATGTATTGTGTGTCTCTCGCCAGCTCCGCCAACCCCCTCCCCTCCTTCCAAGGTTTTCACCAACGGGGGCGCCCTTTCCGACCGGAGTGGGGTTGTGTGGGGTGAAGCCGATGGCGTCGAATACATCTACGATCCGTCTCCTAACATCGAAGTCTTTCGCTTCAGGCACGCTCCCTTCGTAGGCAGGATTTCCGCCCTCTGCACGCGATGCAAATTGGCCGATGTAGCCCTTGAGATACGTGTGAGAGAAGGCGGCCGGACGTTCTTCAGCTCGCTCCCCTTCGAGATACCCGTGGATGCGCAGACTAGAGCGGTTCTGCCACCTCGATCGGTCCCAAAACCACGGCGCGTCGGCCTCGTCAGGCGCGAGGAGTGCATCCCGGAACAACTGCATCCTCTCCCAAATCCACCGATCAGAGCTATGAGGGTTGACGATCTGATCTAGACCTTCTGTTCGACGATGTCGCACACGGAGTGGGAGTCGAGACCGGCGGTCAGCTCCTCCGGGGGGCGGCCGGAATGAGACGGTGAAGATCATAACAGTCGTGGTTGGCCGCGGAGAAGATAATGGACACTTCCCTGCTGAAGTACTGCTCGACAACGTCTACTAGGTTCCCCTGGAGCTTCAATCAGAAGCCATCCATGCCTGAGAGGTTCGCGACAAACCTGGTGGCCATACCAGTCAACCGCTGGATGTCCTCTGGCTTGACGTGTTCAATGTCCATGTTGACAAGGTGTTCGTCCTTCTGCTGGAGTACGCGGTGTTGGTCTCTCGCCTGTCTACGCATCCCTATGTCGGGGCACCAGCACCGGAGCGTGAGGTGACTAGCCAAGCGGTAGTGCGGGGCCTGTCCCGGCACCCTATCCAATAACATCATAAGGTGGGTCACGCAGTCAATCAAGGAAACGCCTTGTATGCGCACGCTGCGGGGGGAGCATGGATCTCCCACGTTTCGAGGGAAGAATGTAGGGAACCGAATGCTCCACAGGCACGGCGGGTCTTCGCGCAAAAGTTCCTGGCGACGATGGTAAGCAACGGTAGGTTGCCCTTCCCCCCTGTCCCTGAATCCCATAATATATTCGATCGCATGCTGGACGACCTCTTTCTTGCTCTGGGTGCCGACGCCGTCCAAGACGATGAACCTTTCCCTTGGCCCTCTCGACGGTCGTGTCCCTCGACCGGCAGAATCTTAGAGATCTCCGAGATCGTCGTCGTCATCATCGCTCTCGTGGTCATCGTTGTCATCGTTGTCGTCGTGGTCGTGGTCGTGGTCGTGGTCGGGGTTGTCGTGGTCGTGGTCGTGGTCATGATCGTGATCGTGGTCGTGGTTGTGGTTGTTGTCGTGGTCGTGGTTGTCGTATTCGTTTTTGTCGTCGTCGTCGCCCAGAGGAGTGCTGACCCCCCGGTAGTCTCTGCGTTCGCCGCCTTCCTTGGTCTCCGTCGTTCGGCCCATCGCCGCTGTGGGAGGCTCCTTAGTTCGGATCTTGTGAAGGAAGTTATCAATTACCTCGGTTTTGTCACTATGTAGCCCACGCAGCTGCTCACGCAGGGTTGTGTACTCTACCAGTACCTAAACCTGACGATACTGAGTTATATACTCTAGCAGTACGTGCTCATACTTGTCGTGATCAGCCACAAACCTACATATAGGATATCCGGGGAGATGCCGATGCTTTTGACTACAGTAGAACAATTTACCTACTCTCAGAATATGGAATATCTTTATCTATCGTCGCTGCTGTCGCTACTGGCTTTTACTGAGCGATTTACAGGAGTTCGGCACCAAATTCGAAGGATGAAGCGGGGCAACACAGAAAACCGGGAGATGGTGCGGATAGGAGCGGAGGCCTACATTCGGAGGTGACATGATGGGGAGAGGCGTAGAGCAGCAGCGCGATAGGTGATGGTTGCAGCCGCGACACGGACCATCGACACCAATGTGCTAGGGGAGAGGGGGGGAGAAGGGGGAGGGTCGGCGTCCTATACATACAGTAGCTTGCAACAGGCTCTGACCATCATGGTCGTGATTTGTGCCTCGCCTGGCCCTACTAAGTTGCTCGCGTTGGGTTGTTGATACTTAGTAGCTTGTGTACCCCCGCGGTGACTCGGCGCCACAGTTATGCCAGCCATTCACTGGTTCTTCCTTCTGTTCTGTACCTCTGGGTTTTTCGTACTCCCGTCGTTTTCGTTGTGCTTCCGCACACAGACGAGGGGATGCATATGGGTAACGTTCAGCGCGTACGCATCGACTAATTGAGTCGGTTCTTGTTTGCGCTATGTGATTGCACCGGTAGTAGCCACAACGGAGAAACGTCAAGTTTGCTGCATCGACGAGATTGGAAAATGTATTAACCCATACATTTGAGGTCATCGGAGCTCGAGTCATAGTGTCACTGCTAATAGCACACCGTAGAGTCTCGGTTTGTCTTTCTGAACGTTATTCTCGTGAAGTGCAGGAAATGAGCTGTTGCATACCAGTATTGAAGGTGCTACGGCTGTGCAGCTCACTGATAATAGTACACAAACATATTCGTTTGATTGCGCCTCTATCAACGACGTCGCGGGTTGACTCGTCTACTGATTTGAGGCGTGCTTGTGCTCAGGAATGGAGCATGAGAGCATGAGTCCCGGGACGTCTTTTGTCGGAAGGCCAGCCATCTACTATCGCGTGGGGATGTCTGTTTGGTTGGTCTTGAACGAAGGGACTTGCTCCAGGCGATGTTCATTGTGGTGGATACTCTCCATATGGCCGTCTCCCTCAACGCGTATGGATAGATTGTTCTGTTGTCGCTCGTAAAGTTGTGTGACGTTAACCCCTTGGGAATTTCACCCACATTTTTGGGGACAAACGTTTTGGAAGTAGTGTGGGACAATTGTTGCAGTAGTAGTACAGTAGCGTTAACCTAATGTGGGACACGTCACCCGGGGAGGTAATTTACAGGCTCCTCCCTCGATAGGTTGTCGTCGGCCACTCTGTACCGCACTTGTGTTAGCCTTAAGATTCGACTTCACCTGAGACATAGCTGCGGACGGGTTAGGCGACACCATCCGCATTGACCACCCCAAGTGCTCCGTTTGCTCCGTCGCGCACTCAAGAAGCTCTAACCTCAAGATCGGATATGACGATGGCCATCATGGCTGCATCGGGTGAGAGAGGGGTGGGTTGCGTGGGAGTTCCACGTGGCTTGAGTGGCTTTGGCGGGGGCGATCCTTTCGGGTGTCTGGTGTGTCCCCGGTGGTTCAGAGGGGATAGTGTAACCCGACCAAAATGCCTTCGGTGGCCAAGGGTGGCTTGCTGTCGTTGGGATGGTTTGTTTCCGACTCGTCGTGGCGTGCTGTCGCTGCTGTCATTTGATGACCACGCGTGCGTCCGTTGCGAGCTGCTGTGGCGGGGGCAGCGTGGAAGCGGCTGGAGGGTTGCCTCTTCTGGCGAGGGTGCCACTACAGCATAACAGTACCGACACTCTGATAAGAAACCGATATGCCAGTATTATGTTTAGGTTAGATTTCTTACCTGAGAAAGAGTGTGTCCTACACTAACTTCAGTATAACAGCTGCGGAATTTCATATTTCGTCACAATGTTTAGGCTAAGTTTCTTGTGGGGCTCTTTCTTATCAGAGAGCCGGTAGTGTACTGCAGTGCAGTACGTACATAAGCTATTTCTTCATTCTACCCTATGCTGTAACACCGTCGTGATTATTCACGAGCAAGCCAATAAATACTGCATGCCTATCATAGTGCGGTTGCATGCGATTGTTTTTCGATACTGTAGAGAGTAGATCCACCCAGACCCCTTCATGGATCCCAGAATATCAGGATCCCAAAATCTCGGGATCCCAGGTACAGTAGTGGTCTCTCTAAAGCGCCGGTATGTACCAGCCGAAAATACCGACACTCTGTAGTGCCATGTGTGTTCCCATCTGTGCCAGTTCACAGGCGCTATAGCGGGCAACCGACACTAATCACCTGGCGCTATAGAGGGACCGTTACTGTACCAGAGACCAAAGGAGCCCCCAGCGCTACGTCGTAGCGCCTGGTTTAGAGCCCCCAGCGCTACGTTGTAATTTTTAAAAATAGAGCACACAGAGTCCAAGCCTGTCCCTGCCACCGTGCTCCAATGCTCCAATGTCCTCGGGATCTGCATGTCACACCAGGTTCCGGGCCCCAGGCCAGACTCAGAACAGGATCGTCATACCTTGGATAGTCTTGCCTGTTCGTTGCTCGTGGAGTTCGACCGAAATAGAGAGCTTGTAACAAGGGCTTCAGAAGGCGCTCATAGGTTTGCAGTACGTACCAGTACTAGCAGTCGAAATAGGCACAGCGCGCGTTGACTAATTCGTCAACAAACAAACTCCTTCTCGTGGCAAAGGCACCACCATGGCAACCGCGTGAAAACCCATGGTAATGTCACGAGATCCGATGGCAGTGCCACGGAAGTGCCCTACCCCTAACCCCGACCCTATCGCAACCCCCCCCAGCAAGACATTGTGCTTGATTGGGGGCTAGGATGACTCTAGGTGCCCTGGCAGTGTTATGGCAGTGCCGCGGCACAGTTCCATGTAGGGACCACAGATGCCCATGGCAGTGCCATGGCAGCTTATGGCAGTACCGTGGCAGCCCTTGGCAGTTTGCTATTAAACAACGTGCAGTGCCATGGCAGCTTAAGGCAGTATCGTGGCAGCCCATGGCAGTGCGCTAATCTAATAAACAACGCGTGTCGCTGGTATGCACAGTACCATGGCAATGGCAGTCCTGTCACGACAGTCTCAGGACAGTAGTGCCACGGCACCGAAAGCATGGGCATTTCATGGCACTGCCATGTGACTGCCACAGCAGCACAAGAGTGAACAAAATCGTCTGTGTTTGGGAACAGAGTATTCCCAAGGTGTTCTTGGTCGCAACGATACGCACTTTCCGGTTTTTCCACGGCAGTGCCCATGTCACTGCACATGGCACCGCCTTGGACTGTCATGGGCTGCCACGGGCTTTAAGGGGAATGTTGTGGGACTACAGTAGTACCTGCCATCGCACTTCCATAGGACTTCCATGGCACAACCATGAACCGCCATGATACCGCACGGCGGCTTCGGGTCTAACCAGGCCCACTAATCAAGCATCAGGTTCGGGTTCGGGTTAATGACAGGGTTAGGGCAAAGCTATGGCCTTGCCAAGGCACTGCCATGGGCGTTCATGGCACGGCCACGGGTTTTCATGGCTATGCGATAGCCATGATGTTCATGGCACTGCCACTGCCATGAGAAAACATACTAGATATAATGTACAGTCCCATCTCCCCCCTCGTCGTGGATATAGATCAATGAGTATGTTTGTTCGTTGTACCAAGTATAATACTGGCATGTGTCAGACATAGGCCAAACGTGGCCAACAAGACGTAACTGGCGTTTTTGAAAGAAAATGTGTGGTTCAAAACTACCTGGTACTAAAAGGATGTACGTACGAGTATGCGAGAACAAACGAACGGGCTGCAGCGAGTACAAGATACCAGTACCGCTTATAAATCTTACCAACATCATACGGCTAGGTGACCACCACGTAGACGGCCAGCCTCGACCTCCCGAACGAAATATACATGCACTCCACTATATATAAGTCCACGAACTACCACTGAGCGGGCCACGCAGCACGGGAACAGTCAAGTGCGAATGAACCGCTCCTGCTGCTGTAGTCGCTGAGCTCGCAAAGTGCAAGATTGTAAAGAAAGAAAAATATCCAGGTAAGAATGATTATACGTAGTATGTATGTTATTTAGCTGAGCGGGCTCGAGCGTGGCGCCCATCCCCTTTCCCTTGCGTGTTTGTGATACGCACGCCAGAAGAAGTCATACAAATAATCCACCGACAAACGAGAGACCCCTCGAGGACGGAGTACCTATATACAGGTACTTTCCTTCTATGTATTTCTGCCGCATAGGGTATTGGCTCGGTATGGGTAGGGCTAACCTATAGCCAGCACCCGCCAGCCACTTACTGTCATCAACCGTGACGTTTCACTTGCTGATCGACGAATTGTCGACGTTCGTTTGATTGAGAGGTGTAGAAGATAACACCACTCGTTCACACCTTCAATACGGTACCAGGGTACAATGTAGTAGTGATTGTAGATACTCGCATGATAATAAATGTGTAATTACAGCTACGGCTAAGCGGGCCCGCCGCTGTAACATATTGCTTGGTGTGTACGAAGCATTTTCGGTAAGCTGCTCTACGAAATCAAAGTGTGGCTGACCGTGCTCCATAAACCAAAAACAAAGGTACTGCCACCAGAAACATTACTATCTGTCGACATCCTCACACACCCACAAAATCTCACTTACAACGAGATATACGAACCAAACAATGGAATGCACAAGGGCACGGCAAGCTTACACTATGTTTTACCGGGTGTATCTCTATCTAGGGCTAAGGAACAACACGACAAATGGGCGGGCGGTCCCAAACCACCGAAGACGATCAAACCTAGGGGAACTGATCGCTCCTAGTCTTCCGGCAGTTTGTACTGTAGTTGCCACTGGTATAGATAACCCACAACCGCTTTGAGATTCAAGGACCCCATATCCACCATATCCATAAGAGCTTCACCCCTTACATGTTGGTATCTAGAATCTAACCGGGTGAAACCTTCACATGACACACAAATACGTGCACCACACGGTCACGCCTGTCGTTCATTGGGGAACCGGTGTGTACAATTGTGCCGGCCCGGGTCCGGAATGCTTATATCCAAGGGGGCATTATGCACACATAATCAAATGGAACATTTTTCCTCAAAAACAGGTACAAGGTTACCTACTCCCCACCCCCCACCGAACATTTACCACACGCATTTATGAACTCCCCATACTAATATTGCATCGCGGGTAGAATACTGTACCGCAACCCTTGCGAGCGAGAACGTGCAACATAAAAGACAAATAACACTCACTAACCAAATTTGCCACTTTTCTTAAATCTACGTTGTGTAAACGGCCACACTTGACGCCCTGGAGGCACCATCAAACAACACGGGACGACGCGAAGCCGGCCGCCTGATAAAACCAAATTTTGAGGGAAATAAACAAAGTTTCTAGGAATAAAATATCAGGCACGGGAAGCAAAAAGTGACAGACCCAACGTCGCTCCCGCCCTGTCTTGTCATGCCAGCCGGTGCATACGCCACCGTTTGATACTTACAGATACCTGGTACCTGGTATGTGGTAGCTTCGTCAAACGCCATATGCATGTCATCTTGCTTATACTCTTTCAGGGGATGTCTCCGGGGGGATGTACGGGAGGAAGGGGTTTCTCGCGTACGGTATGTGAACGGGTGTGCGCCCGCTTTGTTCCGTCTAGAAGCTACTGTAACACTCAATGAAAAGCCTTTCTTCCGCCCAAAGTGTTCTCAGTAAAACAGCCTGGCACGCAACTATGTGTCCAAACAGACCAACAGCGCTCAGGGAACGGGTAGTAATGGAGAAATTTGTGCACGAAACTAGGTGCCAAAATCGTCATCGAAGAGCGTTCGTGCTGTCATCTTCGACAACTCCAAAGGCGTGCTAGAGTGTGAGCGCTCCCCAAGTAACCCGTAAGCAGCAGTGCCTGTATTGGGATGATGTACGTCACCCCACCAAGGTATGCCGTAGCCCCGGGTAATATTGCTATTCTACTCATGGTACGTCCGCGTGACTATTCTAACCCTGTCCTATTGCTATTCCAATCATGGTAGGTCTGCTTGACTGTTCCAGCCCTGTACTATTGCTATACTACTCATGGTAGGTCTGCCTGACTATTCTAGCCGCGGATCCCGTGACACCCTTCTCGGCAGAAGCTCACGACGTGGCGTCGGGGACACACTGAGAGTACCCTTCGTTCCTCTCCAGGCACACTGCCCCGTCCCAGCAGCAGCTAGGCCCGTCCCAGTTTATCCCGCCGCACTGCCCCCACCCCTCCGAGCAGCCACCCTTGATGGGACGGCACTATCAACCGAGAAAATCGAGACATGGGGACATATCGTTAGAGGAGTTGAAACAAGGTGGTAAGGGGCTCGGTCAGGGCTATTATAATGGGGCCCACTCGGCACTCGGCAGACACGCTTGGGTATGCATTTAACGGTAGCACGATTGAGGACAGTACGTAGTAGCGCTAACCTTAACCCTTTTGCGGGCTACGAGTCGTTACAGGTCGGCCCAAGGAGGAGAGTGGGTGCACATACAGAGACACGGTGCAATACTGCACACGTGTTTGGGAGAGGTTAGAGACCCTCACTCGAGGCTTGCCGACCGCTCGGCAAAACGCGCAGTCTACATCACAGCCTGCTCTTTTTGCGGTGGGCAGTAATTATACTTTGGGCGGTATTTGAATGTGCCGGGGGCTTCCACTGTCTGGCCAGCAGACGCAATGCACTCGGGGTTGGAGACAAGAACCCCCAACACCTCGGCATAAATACATCGAGTGCCTAACGGCTTCATCTATTTATAATGTAGGAGCCACCGGCACCTCGAAGCACGGGGCACGAGCTATACGCAAACGCACCTCAGAGAAGCAGTCGGCAACGGCTGTGCACTCGTATCCGGGACGGCAGCAGGTGGAGCCGTCGTAGTCATCGCCGTCACACTGGTAAACAAGAATTATCAATCGGTCGGAAACAACACAGCGGAGTTCTTCGTCACCGCACCACCACCCCGCTACCGTTACGACAGCAGCACGGTTGCTTCGACAACCGAGTCAACGTGACGCACAGCACATACATACGTGGAGGTGTGGTGATATTAAAGCTACAATTTCACCCATCTGCCTGAGGACAACAGAAGCAAAATCTCTCTTGGAGGGGGAGGGAATCGTGGTGGCGACTTGTGGTCGCACAGCATACGCTGTCATCACTACCATCCACCGGAATGAACGCAGGTGATAGTTGGCTTCGAGGAAAGTTAGTGAGTTTGTGTGACAACTGTTACGAGCGACATTGCGCTAGCAGCTCAAGGCTCTCACACATTGACGCAGGCTTCCGCAAAACGGCTATAGAGGCAACGAGGAAATTGCGGAGGCGGCTCGGAAGCACGCCGGTGGTTGGTAACAAAGTGCGCTGGCGGATAGAGCACGTGGCCCCAACGGATCCATGCTACGGTAGAGGTGCGCCATGATTTTCTGCCGCTTCTCATTTGAGGAGCTCTATACCTCTCCCAAACCCTGAATTGGGAAAAAAAAAGTGGGAAACCAATGATCAATCCCATGGCCTAGGTATACAACGAAATTTATTGCAAAAAAGATCGAAAATTCCGACGATTTTGGGTTAAGGAGCCCTGTCATTCAGGAAATGTTTCAGCCAAAACGTGCTACCTCTATCGTAGCACGCGTGAACGGCATCGGCCGTTGGGCGGAAAACTAGAACGTCATGCACATACACGATTTAGTTGATCCCCGACTTCTGACAGAAGGTGTTCTGTCTGTAAAAGAGATGCGTGAATTCGCACCAACTCTGTCGTCCTTCTTACCCAGCTGACTGTGAAATGATCCTTACCGCCACACACCGCCACGCCGACCAACGGCACCGTGCTCAAGACGCTCTCACCTGTGCGAACGCTCCGACCGGGTCTTCGCACTCCCCGTCCGGCATCGGAGCAGTCACTGACGGCGCAAACGTAGCCGGGGCGAGGGTCATCGCCTTGGGTACTGACAAAGGCTCGCCCATCGGCACCGCGGCCTGGACTGGCATCGGTGCGTAGGTTTCGTACATGGTAGGCTCCGCGGCTTCGGGGGCCAGGGCGGGTTTTGCGGTGGGAGCGGCTGCCGGCTCCTCGGTATTGGGCGCCGTAGTGGGCTCGAGGCTGGGAGCAGCGGCCGGTTCTTCTGTCAGTGTGGGTTCGACGGTGGGGGCAGCGACTGGCTCCTCGGTTTCAGGCGCCGTGATGGGTTCGGGTTCGGTGGAGGAACTTGGGGACGGGGACACGGGAGAGGCATTTCCGTCTGTGGTGTAGGCGACGCGCATTCGACGGGGGACGAAGAAGGTGCTCAGATGATGAGTTACACGGTTAACATAGATGCGGGAATGGTATGGGTACATAACCCTTTCAATGGCCGCGAAACAGCCTTATAACTGGCGCAGTAGTGCCTGCGCTTAGTCGACAAGGCACCTTTGAGTTCCACCGATTCCCTGACCCAACCTGAACGTGCCGTAGTGCACACATGCGGCGGGTAAATGGGGGACGCCTCTTCTCTATTCAGAATCGGGCTCCGTGGCGGGAAGCAAACCATAAGATACGCGGCGCTCACCAGACGTAATCTCAATGTCGGCACAGTTCCAGAACTCCTCGGGGTAAGCGTCCCCGTCGCCGCACAAGCCCACACCCAGCGTAATCCAGTCCGCCGTGCTCGGGGCGCACTCGCTGCCCCACGAAGAAGGGTTGAAGTCGTCGTATCCAGGGTGCCTGCACGAGTTGCCAGTGTCTGCGCACCATCGGATCGACAAGACAAGGATACATGTTGAGGAGCCAGAGAGGTTCGTAAGAGTTTAGGCGCCATCCTGTTAAATACCAAGTATGACTAGGCGCCTAGGCGCAAAATGTCTATATATCGATTCCGAAAGAAGTTGCCATGTCGCCGTGTATCCTACTTGATATAAGCCAAGAGCGAAAAAAGAAAACACAGGAACACTCACAGTAGACCATTTGCACGATGCATCGGGAGCACGTGAGCCCGTCGGGGAGCTGATAACGGGCGGTCACGACGTCACCACTGAAAGCACCCTCTGGCATGGACTGGTCAGTCTCGGAGGCCCGGCAGGAGGGGTCGAGGAAGTACCTTCCAACGTGGTTAGGGTCAATGCGGCTGGCAGTGTCGTCGTCCGCTGCACGGTCGAGCGGATGCATGTTGAAGCAACCCTGGGTAACCACGCCATCCGGGTCCGTCATATCATCGGCGTTGCAGATGAAGAACTCCAGGTGACCCTGATTTGTGTTCGGATCAGACATAATGATAGGAACGGGGCGGAGGCAGGGCAGGCACATTACATAGAGTTAGAGATTTCGCATGGTGCTTCATTTGGGTGTTAAATAGCCAACAGAATGAGGTTCCGAATGCCCGATTGCTCGTGCTGAGGTTGTGAGCCTACGAGACGCATAGTAAGAAACGGTGGCGATATGTTTCTGCCAGCAACAACAGCAGTTGTATATGCCACTGCACATGCCCCGCGTAACGAAACAAAACAAAAACCGAGAATCAAAAGGTGACACGGGCACATAAACCAATGTGGAGAGAATATGCCAGCGCGTTACTCCCAAAACATTGCGAATATCGACATATTCAAAGCGGGCGTTTGGACAGAAAGCTATGGATTGTTCGCGCGTGAGCATCACATAGCTCGTCCAAAGCTGACTCCCTTTCAGGGTCAAACCCACGCGACAATTAAGTGCGATTGGAATATAACCAGTGCAGCACAGCTCACCCAGTGGTACGTAGAGACGGCGACTTTGACCTCCATGACCGAGCCCTCCGCGTAGGTTTCTAAAATGGGGTAGTTAACGTTGCCTTGCCCGAACAGGTTGGAACCTTCCTGGGCGGTCTGATGAGACACAACATAAAAGTGGCAATCGATAAAGATGGCGGGGCTTCATTTGTCGGGTGCGGTATAAATGATGTATCCTCATAAAATGTACTGGTACAGAGATAGTTTTCTGTATAACATGATAATAAACGGGGTAGTGAATTTAGTTCATTCGTACTAATTCAGGGTCTCAATTAATTGCCAACCTCGAAGGAGACAATGTATGGCAGACGCAGGACTTGCAAGCAAGGTGCCTAGTCAAAAAAAGGGCAACAGGTAACGAAATCAACGTAGCAGGTCGTGTTGTCTAAAGTGTACTGTTGGCCGTCGAACATCGCAGACCGGATTGATGTGCGTTCCTTTTGTATGTCTCGGTTACCCGAGGAATACAAAGCCAGCAAGGGTGCGTTTAGTAGGTTATATAGTTTACTCTGGTAGACACTCGGAGGTAAATGGTATGCAAGGTCTGTAACGCATTGTTAACAGTGAGCTCAACACAAATAATTAGTATACCAGGTAGAGTATGCACTGTCGGATGGCAAAATACACACCAGGTACCTGATATTAACATGTCATATAAATATCATCTAATACTACAGCAGTAGATAGAATATGAACAACATTTTTTTACCTGATATATGAAATAACCTGTGAACGACACAATTATTATTACGCCCACACGATATTAGCATGGTTCCTTCGCACTAACTGAGTCGTTTTTCGTCCCCCCCCCCGCCGACAACGCGCAGCACATCTAATGGGCTACAAGTATGATGGAAATTTCTGTTGGTAGGCTGTTGAAGCACACAGCACACAGCAACATAACAGCACACGTACCACATGTTAATACTTCATATGTTCAACAAAGCATGAAACAGATATATACATACGTATGCGATCATACAATGCTTGTCCAAAGTATGATCACATAATACGATGCTTGTGTGGGATCATACAATATCGGTTTCCCGAGCAATTGTTCTACCGGTGCAGTCTTAGAGTGAAGGAAGTAGGAGGGGGCACGAATCAGCACCACAACCGGAAAACGAAGCATGCACGACCCGATGGCCTTCTGACACAGCTATGGGTGTGTGAGGGGCCACAAAACCGGTTCTTCTTGTGCAAGTTGATGTAGCATGTACTTCATAGTTGTGTATGGTAAAGTTCATATAACTATAATCTGATGCAACTTACCTGTTCCGGGTCACCACATATCCCGTGGCGTACAGCGATGGCGTCGGTTTCGTGGTAGTTGCCGTTGCTGGCGAGCTCGTTTCTCTCGTACGCGCTGTAGTGAGGCCATGCCCCGCCGCCGTACACTATTATTGTTGTTGTGGTTGGAGGGGCGGGATAGAAGACGCGAATTGTGTTTTGGTTAGTGGTTATGGAAGGGGGGGGGGTCATGACACCCATTCAGCTTTCTGCAGCCAATTGATACAGACTACCCTTTTGGCACCCCGGTGCGTCAAACATCTGACTGGGGCACAGAATAAATGGGATGAAAAACACACACACACACCCTTTTGGCATACCGGACACACGGTGTCCTGAAAGTATTTATTTGGTGCTCTTACTTGCTAGCTCTGTCGGGTCGGTGTTTTCCTCGGCGCGAGCCCGCACAGCGGCTGGACCCCGACTCTGGAAGCAGTGGGGGCAGTAGTTGATATCCGGGTAAGACCTGCGTGTTGGCGGGCGAGCAGGAACAGGGTGGCCCGGACATCAATGAGGTAGGACACCAAGTCGGGGAGCGGCCATCTTCCTTTTGCCCTGAGGCATCCGGTAGACATCAGTGCACACGTACCCACAACAAACGTTTCAGACTTCGCAAAAAGCCGCTCAAAACAAAAGAAACGTCACGCAACGGGGGTGTCCTAGTGGCGACGTGCAAAGTGGTTTGTGCCCGGTTCTTCTGCGAAGCAACCAGGCACCATTCCTATTTAGCTTTCGGGCTCTTCTGTACAACCAGAGAAATTTTACCGTTTTTTTTTCCTGCAGTGTCGAAGGTTCTACTGTCTGTCAACATCCATTCTCGGTTCACCCGTCGAGGAAATCTGATCCACAAGAGGTCGCAAGCTCTCCTTCATTTTCCGTGTCTCTTTCGAGCTAAGAATGAGTGATGATCCAAATGATTATTAACACCAGGTATGCTATAAATATGAAGGTGTGATATGGCTACTGATCCAATGGGGTAGGGGCGCTACCAATCAGTTGGAGAAACACATGTTAAATGCGAGAAATGTACAAACCTAAACACACCACGCACCTACCGAAAAATTATCAGCTGACAAATAATACCTGGTATTTATCTGGTAATGGCCTAAGCTACGCGTATGAATGCATATATACTTACGCGGGAAAGGGTGCGTTATATACTACTTAAGTCTAAATAACTAATTTCGGTTCAACGATGCTGGAATTTCATATTTTCTATTTTCATATTTTAGTACACATGTCTCTGGTGGAAGTTACAGTTGTTACTCGATATCTTTAGCATATGCCAGGTATTTGTTGACAATGGTGGTATTATAATGGCTGTCCTTGTTCTCTAGGTACAGAGTAGAATTCTATTCATTTTAATACACTACGTAGCACACGCGCGTTACACGAAGCAATTCAAAGTTGAAAAACAGTGGCAAGTATGTTGGATTGATTCACGCCCTTTCGCAAAACAACGAAGCAGCTTATGCGCGCCGTACGTATCGAGTAACGTATACCTGGAGTACAGTATACCAAGGCTACTATGTATCATACTGAAGTACTCACGAGTCTTGGAAGGCATCGGTAGCCCAGAAGTTTCGACTGACAGGGTTCATCAGGTAGACGTGCCCCTCGGCCTGCTGGGGGAAGTAGCCCGTCAAGCCAGTAAAAAGGCCCACCAGTAGCGCAGACGAAGATGATGATGCCAACATGGTGTAGGGCAGTACGAAGGCCGAGTGTGCCTATAGAGTTTGTTGTTGGAGGGGGGTAAGTTCTCGTTCTGGAAAGAGCTCGAGGGGTGAGGTGGCTAGGAAGAGTGGGGGATGTGATGATGTGTGGTGGCCTGCGGTGTGGTTGAGAAGTAGGTGCTTTTCTACGAGGCAACCGTAACGGTACTTGGCTGTGCACGACCAACGTGGATGGATGGCTGTAACGTAGTAATCCAACCGTACTATTGTTTACTCCTGTTGTAGCACCACTCTGGAATATTTGTAAACATTGTATAGGTATACCTGATACCTGATACTATTGATTATTGATTCAATTGTGTGGTATGAATAGCTACTGAATACCAGGTACACGTATCCTTTGTTCGTTGCGCAACTTCTCTTCTGGCGACCGGTGGAATAATTTATATACTTGACGCGAGAGGTTAGCGATATTTCTTGTTGTCTGTCAGCGTGCCAGCTACGAGAGGAGACATGTTTCATGGTTTCGTGTTTCGTATGTTTCGTACTACGCGAGCGGGATTTCGCGGTTCGCCAATGAACCTCGAGACACCAGTCCGTTGGGTTAGATACCCCGGCGTCGCGAAAGGCACGTAGGCAAATTTGAAAGTCAACCCATCTGCTCCTCATGAGTTTGTTTGTGTTATCTTCACATTTAACCGTTCTTTCTAGTACCGAACGACATCCAGCACAGCCAGTCAGCGCCCATGCTGATTCTTCATCCCACTAATAGCAGTCGAGCGAGGTACAAGATCTGTCACAAACGACGCGTGCTACGATACAGGTATTACGGAGGACCATAGTAATCAGGACCCACGATGTAGACAAAAACCTATATATTCCACTTTATTAACTATCCATAAGTGGTACTGATTACTATGGTCCTCCGTAAATAGCACTTTTCGGCTTTATTGTTTCTGAATGACGGGGACACACACTACGATAGTAGTACTAGAGGTGCACCATTTTGTTTCTCGGGCTCCTCACTTGAAGAGCTCTAAACCGTACCCAAAAACCGATTTTGGTCAAGAATGAAAGTGCCGCCCGATAAAAAAAACTATGGCCTATGTATACAAAAAAAATCACATTGCAAAACAAGAATGAAATTCCGACGATTTTGGGTTAAGGAGCCCGTTCTGAATGACGGGGACACATACTACGATAGTAGTAGTAGAGGTGCACCATTTTGTTTCTCGGGCTCCTCACTTGAAGAGCTCTAAACCATACCCAAAAAAACGATTTTGTCAAGAATGATAGTGCAACCCGATGAACAAAACTATGGCCTATTTATACAAAACAAATAACATTTGCAAGACAAGAATGAAATTCCGACGACTCTGGGTTAAGGAGCCCGTTCTGAATGACGGGGACACATACTACGATAGTAGTAGAGGGTGCACCGTTTTGTTTCTCGGGCTCCTCACTTGAAGAGCTCTAAACCGTGCCCAAAAACCGATTTTGTCAAGAAATAAAGTGTAACCCGATGAAAAAAAACTACCGGTATGGCCTATGTATACAAAAAAATCACATTACAAAACAAGAATGATTTTCCGACGATTTTGGGTTAAGGAGCCCCGTCGTTCAGAAACAAAAAGCCGAAAAGTGCTACCTCCATCGTAGCACGCGTCCGGGGCTCCTTAACCCAAAATCGTCGGAATGTCTTTCTTGTTTTGCAGCATGTATGTATTTTTTGTACACCTTGGCCATGGGTTTGTTCATCGGGTTGCATTTTCATTCTTCTCAAAATCATTTTTTTTGGGTGAGGTTTAGAGCTCCTCAAGTGAGGAGAGCCCGAGAAAAAAAATGGTGCTCCTCTATCGTACTATTAGTACTACTAGTAGCATGTGTCACTTTTTGCCAAGAGACGGAGGGAAACTATGCATCGTAAACGCATCGCAGATGAAGTAAATGGACCGCTATCATCATGATGAAGTAGCCGCAAGCAAAACGAACACGGCAATCTCCGAGACCTTATCCATGGAATGCCTCCTTAATGGTTAATGACTACAGCAGTAGTGGGTATACGTAAGATACACGTCGACAACATCATCTGCATTTCGTTCTTGTATTACTTGTTTAGTGCTGATACCAGGTATATCTGAAGCCGCGTCGCAACTCACAACGCGGGAACTTTCAAAGAGAGGAGGAGGATGTATTTTTTGTTGCAGGTCCATATATTACGTATGGAGGAAGGATGGCGCTCTCCGACAAACGTCTGGACTGCTTCAACTAATTGTTATGCCGTTCGTTGTTGCTCTCGCCATCGCGATCCAAATTGCAGCATTTTATATCCATCCGTGGGTACTCATGCACTCACACACCCGAAACATTTCCCCAGGACCGTTGTGTGTGCTGTTCGTTCACTGTTCAACCATGACCCATTTAGCAAAACATACGGAAACACGATGAAAGTCAAAAGCCAATTTGATATGGACTTTCGTTTTCTGCACCATATACATCGAGTGAGCTAACAGTGAGCGCAGAGAGCTGACGGTTGGCTCAGTGGTTGGCTTGCTGACCGTTACCTCAGTGGTTATGGTGTATATCTAACGACGTCGATGAATAGCAACCACTACTGTAGATGTACGTTAGGCGGCCATATCCAGCAGTACTCATGTATAGCGAGTGCATGTACCCACCAGGTACCTGGCAGGTACCAGGTATGTTTTGGTATCAATTTTAACCCATCACAGAACCACAACCATACGAAGTAGCTGTTGCGGAGATAAATGATTTGTTAGCTGCACCTATTGTTTTCTTTTTTACAGAACGAATTACGCTCACAGCGGTGGAAATGGATCTTCGGTTTGCATCCCCTTCGAAGTACAACAATGTGATTGGCATATATTTGCCCCTATTATCGGATACCCGACGATTAACTATTTTCTTATTAAATAGATATTGTCTGCAGGGAAAATGTTGGGGCGCGCTGGGGAACGAGGGGGGGGGGGGCTTAGGATGCCGCCGTCTCGTTTGACCTCCACTAAGGAAACTAAACTCTGGCTCTGATCAACGGAATAATCTTTATGCGGTGGCTAT